>SJXQ01008253.1:75233-100332 GCA_006408695.1 Aepyceros melampus | reverse complement strand
CTCTTGAGAGTCCCTTGGACTGCAAGGAGATCCAACCAGTCCATTCTGAAGGCGATCAACCCTGGGATTTCTTTGGAAGGAATGATGCTAAAGCTGAAACTCCAGTCCTTTGGCCACCTGATGTGAAGAGTTGACTCATTGGAAAAGACTCTGATGCTGGGAGGGATTGAGGGCAGGAGAAGAAGGGGACGACAGAGGAATAGATGGCTGGATGGCATCACTGACTCGATGGACGTGAGTCTGAGTGAACTCTGGGAGTTGGTGATGGACAGGGAGGCCTGGCATGCTGCGATCCATGGGGTCACAAAGAGTCGGACACGACTGAGCAACTGAACTGAACTGAACTGAACGCTATAGTCACCCTATGAATCAATGTCCAGAACTAGATGGGAGCAAAATAGTTAACATCTTTGCCAGGTACTGTGCTTTGCATTCACTCTCTCATGTAATCCTTAGAGAGCAAGCCTAGTGTGAGACAGTAAGTCCAAAGATGCAATCAAACTGAGGTTCAGAGTGTGTATCAGTTAGGGTTCAACCAAAGAGGCAATGGCAGTAAAAGAGAGAGATAAATGACAGATACATGATATATTTATGGATGGACAGATCGATAGATTTATTACAGGAAATTGACTTATGAAATTGTGACGCTGGCTAAGCAAATCCAAGGTCCTTCTTTGTGCAGACAGGAAAAAAAAGATCATCAGCAGGCTAGATAGAACCCACAGGCATGAGCAGAAACTTGTTCACAGGAGAGAACCTCTAAAGTTGAGGAAAGCCTAAACCTTCTAACTGATTGGGCCAGGCCCACCCATAATAACCTTCTTTTTAATCAACTTAAAGGTGACTGAGTAGGGATTTTAACCACATCTGCAAAATTCCTTCACAGGAGCGCCTATGTTAGTGTTTAATTGAACACCTGCGAGAAGGTGGGTGGTGGTGGTGGTGTTCAGTTGCCAAGTCATGTCCAACTCTTTGCTACCTCATGGGCTGCAGCACACCAGGCCTCCCTGTCCGTCACCATCTCCAAAGTTTGCCCAAGTTCATGTCCATTGAATCAGTGATGTCACCCACCCATCTCATTCTGTTGCCCTCTTCTCCTTCTGCCTCCAGTCTTTCCCACATCAAGGTCTTTTCCAGTGAGTCAGCTGTGTGTACAAGCTACAAAATGGCCACGCTTCCCTTTCAGGCTCCAAGTCTGGAAAGAGAACAAACCTAATCAGGAACACACTGGAAATAGAACGCTGGGGACTGCAGTTAAGCCTAGTCAAGGAAACACACCAGAAGCCATCTCAGAGAGGTTTAAGCAGCTCTGTTGGCTCCATTACAGAGAGAAGAATCCATTCTTTGCAGGTTTAAGCGAAAAGAGATGTATTACAAGGTAATGAATGACTGAGAATAGTAACAGAATTGTGGAGAATACCAGAGAGGAAAGCTGTGGGCTGAGTTTTGAAAAGCAGTGTCAGTGCCACAGAAATGTACTGCCAAGAGGGTTTCTGCCTCTCAAAATCAAGAAGCCACCAGTCACACTGGAAATTTCTTGGAACCATGCCACCACAACCATGCTTTCCAAGAGAAACACCAGAAACCACAAAAATATGACCCTGAAATTCATTTCTGCCTCCTCTGACTGCCCTGATTGGGTGGGATGAAGCCACATCCTAACCACTAGCTGCAAAGGAGTCTGGAAAATGTTTTTATTTGTTCACTTTGGAATGGATGCAGGGCACTGGTCCACCATAATTATGTGCACCACCATCTCAGCCATTGAGGAGCAAAGGCAGGATTCACACTCAGGTCAGCTCTTAATCCCCACAGTGTACTTCTTCCCAAGATCCAGAATGGTCTTTCTTACTTTTTCAGACTTGGGTTCATTGTTGTCTGGGACTTGCCTACAAATATTTCTGGTCTCTAAATTTGCATTTGCCTATTACCTCCATACATTTTGTCATCACCTGCAGACTTTTCTGACACAGCCTATACCAGGGAAAATAAAAGCAGTCAACCCTGTTTCTAGCCTGTCCATATCACCTCAGGCTTGAGAAGGCTGTAGTATGTATAGCACTCTTTTCCTCCTGAGCCAGTCACTTCAAAACACTTCTGTTTATGAAAGCCAGCAAAGCAGTTACTGGGCAATCAAGCCCAGTGGTCTTAGTGATGCTTGGAATTATAAGAAGCATTAAAAAAAAAAAAAAAAAATGTATAGCACTCTTTTCCTCCTGAGCCAGTCACTTCAAAACACTTCTGTTTATGAAAGCCAGCAAAGCAGTTACTGGGCAATCAAGCCCAGTGGTCTTAGTGATGCTTGGAATTATAAGAAGCATTAAAAAAAAAAAAAAATTCTGCCAATGACAATAAGAAATATCCGCAATGAGAAGCAAACATTCCTCGGTCTTTGTGCCTTAACTACATCAGTCCGACCTGTCAAAATTTGTAAATAAATCCAGGTGAACACACCTGGGCAGGCACATCGATGTAGCAGCACAAAGTTGTCAAAAGACCATCACCATCTATTTCAGCAGTTACTGAATGAAGAAAGGTCATTCATGGTCATAATGGTCATGTATGGTCATTCACGGTCATACATGGTCAGTATGACCCATCGGAGAAGTCAGTGGGAACCCACTCCAGCACTCTTGCCTGGAAAATCCCATGGGCGGAGGAGCCTGGTGGGCTGCAGTCCATGGGGTCGCTAAGAGTCGGACACGACTGAGTGACTTCACTTTCACTTTCACTTTTCACTTTCCTGCATTGGAGAAGGAAATGGCAATCCACTCCAGTGTTCTTGCCTGGAGAATCCCAGGGATGAGGGAGCCTGGTGGGCTGCCATCTATGGGGTTGCACAGAGCCGGACACGGCTGAAGCAACTTAGCAGCAGCAGCAGCAGTATGACTCATATCCATTAGGAAGTTGTAAATGGACATTTTAAAGTCTCTAAAGGAAATCAAATCAGCATTTCTAACAAACATTTCCAGTATCAAATTTCTAGGTAAATGATACGTAACTTCAAAATATGTAAACCTGAAAAAATGTACAGTTCTTCCTAGGGAAGAATACATATAGTAAGCCCTTCTTTAAGAGATATAACCTTTTTCCCCATGTCTTGTTCAGTAAATACCACACATATCGTATATTTGGCTGTATATGCATAAAAGGGCTGATAAATGATATAGCAAAACCTATATACATGTTTACTTGGGACAATTTGATTATCTGAGAATTCAGAAAAATGCTTGAGGGCCTACAGAGACCAATAGCTACCGACACTGAAAAAGTTCATGATCTATCAATCAATTAAAAACCAGGTTACAAAAAGTTGGTATATTATAATCTTGTATCTGAAAAAAAGTGTCTTTGTATGAGAACAGAGGCAAAGTTGGAGGAAGGTGAACATTTTCATTATATTATTCAATATGCAAATAGTATTCAATATTGCCTGTCAATATTAATGTAATATTATTTGATAGTTGTATATTATTAATTAATATGTTGCATTATTAATTATTATATTGTTGTTTCATCATATTATTATTGTTTTGAGTGACATATTTTGTGTGTATCTATATTTTTAAATTTGCTACAAAAAAATCATCTTTCTGTTACAAACTACTTTTTCGAAAAAGATTTTATCATCTTCCTTCCTCATTTGCTTTTCCCCCTTTCCCTCTCTCTCCACACTTCTTTCCTCTTTTCTTTTTCAAACTAACATTTTTAAAACTGAAGTTTTTCAAGGATTTCTCACAGCAGCTGTGATTCATCATGGAAGCAAGGAGCCTCCTAGAATATCATGTAACTTTGTGAAGGATGCAGACGTGCTTTGGGAGAAATGAAGGCAGCTTGGGCCCTGGGAGATGCTGCAAAGCAGGCAAGACTGGGCTGGAGTCTGCCATCAGACAAAGGGACCACTGCGCAGGGGAGGCGAGCAGATGCCAACAGACAGCTTTTGTGAGTCCCTTCATGTTAATTAACTTTTGTGAGAACCTTCATGTTAATTAACTTTGCTTGAGCTTTCCCTGGACTTGAAAGCTTTGGAGTGGTTTGTTTTTGTAAAATGCTTTGACTCCAGAGAGAGCTGCTTCAAGAGGGAAAAAAGGAGAAACAAAAAGAAAGAACGGGAAAATTTTTAAGTGGGGCTTTGCTTACCAGGAAATTTCTTCCCTTGTCTCCATCCCTCCCCTCCCCCTACAAGGACTGACTCAACCATCAGAGAGAATTTTAATGGCCTTTTTCTTACCCTAAAAAATAAACCAGAACCAGACTTCCACAGCAGTGGGAACTGGCTCTGCCTTACCCAGGGAGGACAGGTGTGTGTGTGTGTGTGTGTGTGTGTGTGTGTGTGTGTGTGATGCATGTGCACTCACAAAGGAAGTAAATTCAAAGTATGAGGAACTTTGGTCTAATTTATTCTAGGTTAGAGAAAAAGGAAATAGGAGTTTGACTTGTGAGGTCTGGTTCTATTAGTGAACAAATTTGCCCATCCACGGAGCATTAGGACTCAAGTAAGACACAAGAAGTGGTTCCCTGTGTTTCCAGGACTTATGTTACTGGACCAGGTGTTAGATTCTAAAAGAGACCAAGTAAAAAGAAAGTGCTGAAAAGGGAAAATCTAATCAGTCCTCTAGTTATTTGTAAAATCTCCATAGCATCAAACTACCAATTTACCTTTCTTTTCTATCATTTTATTATGAAAATTTTCAAACATATAGAAAAAGTTGAAATAGTCATACAGTTAATACCCATACCCACCACCTGCATTCTGTAATTAACATTTTGCTGTATTGCTTTTTTCACATTAGTCATCATCTATCTTTTGCTTTTGCTTTCCTTGTGGCTCAACTGGTAAAGAATCCACCTGCAATACGGGAGACCTGGGTTCGATCCCTGGGTTGAAAAGATCCCTTGGAGAAGGGAAAGGCTACCCACTCCAGTATTCTGGCCTGGAGAATTCCATGGCCCGTATAGTTCATTGGGTTGCAAAGAGTCCAACTCGACTGAACGGCTTTCACTTTCCATCAAGTCATCTTATTTTCTAAGAGTTTTAAGATTGCTGACATCACCTGTAAATAGTTTAACATACATCTATTAATTTGAGTTCAACATTCATTTATGACTTGTGGAATTTATAAAATAAAATGTATATGTGGTAAAATGTGCAAATTTGAAGTGGACCTCTTTTGATGAGTTTTAACAAATGCATACAATTCTCTTTCTTAAAAAATTATTCCAAATTTAGCAAAAAGTAATACAAAGATCTCTCATTTACCCTCTCCCCAGATTTACTACATTTAGCCATTTACTAGTAAGTTGTATACATCATGTACCTTTACATCTTAATAATTCTGAGTGTATTTCCTAAGAACTGACTTTGATAAGACACTTTGATCTAAATACAGTCCCACAGTCCAACATATTGTACTTGTTGACAGTTGCTCCAATAATTTTCTTTATAGTATTTTCCTTTCCAATATAAGTTCCAGTCCTTTGTGAAGTACGGCTTTAACTTCAGTAATTGTCTTTCTTTATCTTGTTTAATGCTTTTTGACTTAAATTCCACCTTGTCTTGTATCACAATAACAATCCTTGAATTCTTATTGTTTCCATTAAACTGGTAAATTTTTGTCATTTCTTTATTTTCACTCTGAATCACTATGCTTTAGGTGTGTCTTTTGATCACAGCATAGAGTTGGTTATGTTATAAGCCAATTTGAAGATCTTTTCATATATATAGACAAATTAGAGCACCTTCACAATATGACATGTGTTTGGTCTCAATTTTGTCACACTATTTTATAATTAAAGTGCATATTATATTTTATTTACTATGCCTCTTTTACTGTTTAGAAAATCATCTATATTCATTTTAAAGTTTCTTTCTGTATTTAAGAATTTTTTGTTCTAGTTATTCCTTTTGTGATATATATATATATAATATTATATATATATATTATAGTTCCCTAACTCTTTTTTCCTACTGAACCTTTTATTATCCAACCCATCAATGGTATCATTTGACTCCCAGTTATTACAGCAAGCAATGATCTTATTCTGCTTTCCCCTACATTTGTCTTGTGTCCTCCATTTTTCAGTTGTATTCTCTCTACTTTATCAGAAAATATAATTTTTATATGCTTTCCTGTCATGTTCCCTCCCCCTTTTTACTCCTAACTCTACAGTTAACTACATAAAAGGCTCCGTTCAGTTCAGTTCAGTCGCTCAGTTGTGTCCAACTCTTTGCGACCCCATGAACTGCAGCACACCAGACCTCCCTGTCCATCACCAAACTCTGACTCACCATTGGTTATCTTGCTGAATGAAGCTCATTCGGTAGCCTATTCTTCAGAAAGAAAATATGTACAATATTCCATGCATGGTTTAAATAGCACAGATGGATATAAAATTCTTGACTAGCACTTTCCTTGAGTTTCATGAACATGCTGCTTCACTGCTGTTTTAATTTGTGTGAGTCTCAGGGGAAGCTGATGACATGCCTGACTTTTTTCCTGTGAGTAACTGAATTATTTTGCCTGGGGGCTCTAAGAATTTCTTTCCTTTATCCTAAAGTCTAATAGTTTAACAAGGATATGTCTTGGAAATCATTGTCTCTCGACTTTCAGAGTTACACAGTAGGCTACTCTATATATTGTTGAATTTTTCTTTTATTTCCAGAAAGTTATCTTGGAATATACACTTAAGTACTAGTCCCATTCCAATATTTTGCTTGCTTCTTCAGGGACTACAATTATTCATGTTTGGACCTTTTTTGTCTGCCTTCCATTTCAGCCACTTTCTCATAGACACTTTTAACTTGCTTGTTTCACTTTCTCTTGATTGTTTGTTTTGCTTTCCTTAGTGTCCCTTGTTGAAATTTGTAATTTATTCTTAATTTCTGAGGTAAGTGAGTCTTTTCCCCAATATATCTCTTGAATTTAATCAGTTTATGTTGCATTTATTTCTGTCTTACATCCATTTATGTTCTTAGTTTCTTAATTTATGATTTCTAGAATTAATAAAATTCTATCTCCATATATTTGCTGCGGGATACTTAATTCAGTTTGCAGGATTGTGTTGTTTCCTTCTGCTTTATGAATGGTTTTGGCGGTGGGTGGGGGGAGGATTTTTATCAACTCATATCTTATGATGTACATTTTCTGTTTTCTTTTTGTAATTGTTTCATAGGAAACCAGTTTGATTTTTTTTCTAATTTATAAGCATTATGTGGGCAGGGTTCCTGCAGTGCCTTCTTATGTCAGTTTATGAAATGCATTTTCTTTAATGGATGATTTTCTTGGCAGTTGTGATGGTGGTGGTAGAGAAAGGGGATAACTTGGTGCAACAGTGTGCTGATAAATGTTTAACAATCAGATCTCCAGAAGGATCAGCAGCCTGATTTGTAGCATTTGCTAGTTATTGAGGTGTGCAGACTCCTTCCGTGCTCCACAGCGCATTTCAAGCTACTGCCGGGATGTCACTGAATACAGGGTCATGAGCCATTCTGTCTCCTAAACATCCTGTTTCTCTTTTGTTTTTTTCATGATCTTTAATTTTCTCTGTTTCCTTCTGGTTCTTCATGGCAATATCTTCCAGGTCACAAACACTTCTCTATCTGATTTTTTCACTGAAGCAGCAGTGCTTCTTCAAGGCTTCCACCTCCAGGGCTGCTCAGGTAAACGCCTCTGCGGCAGCTGGCACTTTGAGCTACCAAGTCCAGACATGGGTTCAGTATTTTTGACACTTACTGTTAGGCTTTTCTGGGGTGATTTTGCCTATACCCCATGTACCTTTTACTTTTGTCTCTTATTTTTTTGTGGGTCACTTAAGTCTCCATCTCTCTACTCTCAGCATTCACAGGCTTGAGGTGATGGCAGGATTCACCTGAAATCTGGTGTTTATTTCTCTATTTTCAGATAATATGAAGGTCATGGTATTCTCGGTATACTAGTAATGTTGAAGGTATGGGCTATGTGTGGTATTTTTGGTGTGTGCTACTTGGTGATTTTATGTTTGAGAAGTAGGTATATAGTATATGTAGAGAGAAATCTAGATTCAGGTACCCATCATTAACCCAGATATGAAGATCTTTCTGGCTTGACTTTTTACTATTTGTTGTTGTTCAGTCACTAAGTCATGTCCAACTCTTTGCAACCACATGAACTGCAGCACGCCAGGCTCCTCTCTGTCCCCTACTATCTCCTTGAGTTTGCTCAAATTCATATCCATTGAGTCAGTGATGCCATCCAACCATCTCATCCTCTGTCACCCCCTTCTGCTCTTACCTTCAATGTTTTCCAGCATCAGGGTCTTTTCCAGTGAGTCTACTCATTGCATCAGGTGGCCAAAGTATTGGAGCTTTGGCTTCAGTAACAGTGCTTCCAATGAATATTCAGGGTTAATTTCCTTTAGGATTGACTGGTTTTGTCTTCTTGCTCTCCAAGGAACTCTCAAGAGTCTTCTCCAGCCCCACAGTTTGAAAGTATCAGTTCTTTAGCATTCAGCCTCCTTCATGGTTCAGCTCTCACATCCATACATGACTGCTGGAAAAACCATAGCTTTGACTACACAGACCTCTGTCAGCAAAGTGATATCTCTGCTTTTTAATACATTTCAATGTCACATTGATATAAGATGTGAAACTTTCACTTTGACACACTTCAAGTGAGAAGCACAATATTAATATTAGTCAGAATGATAATACAGTGAATAGTAAATGTCACCTCTACAATTCTGGGTCAGTGAGGCTGATGAATTGATCCAACCGAAACTTCAGGCTAAGTCCCATCTACCTGTTCATGTCAGCCTGACCTCAGTGTATGGCAATTAGGCAGAAATAATTGGTTTATTAAATGCATTTATGAACACTGAGAGCCACAGAAGCATTGAACAACTTTTAACTGAAAACCTGCCCTGTGCTACCACACACCAAAATTAAACCTAGCTTCAAATTACTATTATTTTGACATACTCCCCCTACTTTCCCTCTAACACTGCTACCAAAATCCAAATATTTCTGCTTAACTGCTATAGGCAGTTAGCACAGACTACAATTCCATATGCTCACAAACACATTCATTCAGTCAGCTGATCACTCAGTCACAAATGTATTTTGAGCACAAGCTCCAGGAACTGGTCTAAAAATTATGGAAAGAAGAAGTGAATCTGACATAGATTCTGCCTGGAAGTAGTTGGACTCTCATTTCCTTGCTGCCTTCTACCTTCAGTTTCAGTTCTGGGCATCTACTGTGTCTGTATAATACTCAAAAAATTTAATGGAAAGTCCAATGTACTGTCTGTGTCTGTATCTTTTGTCTACAGCTTTAGATTTTTGATTCAAACATTGAAATAATTCACCATTTTTATGTATCTGTTATTGAGATGGTAAATGTCAAACCTGACTTCATTTTCACTTTTCATTTCTCTGTTTTGATGTGTCATAGGCTCAACCACAGTTTTATGAGCCTGGAAAAAAACTCAATTTTCTGACTGGCTTAGAATGGAGTATCTGTCAACTAGTACATAAACACTTGTAAAATTTTGAATTTCATCTGAAAGAATTTGCTGTAAACCCTAGTATGTTGTTTTGATGGAAAGCGATAAATATGTCTACAGAAAGATTATAATGTTTTTGAAGATCTTATTCCAAGATTGCCTTCTGGTAATGGGAAAAAAATAATTAGGGTTCAAACTCACTGGCCCTGCAGTATTTGGTTTAGTGGGTAAAATTCCAGATGGAAATCCTAAAATTGAAAGAAGGTAACAGAAATCAGATGTCCATCCAAGGGATTTAAATAATACACACACACATACACGTAAATACACCCTTTGGATCCTCAACAATATGATTTTCTTTGCTGTGATTCTCTTGTATATCACGATACAGGCCCCACTTGGCAAGCAGCCTGCTTTGAAGCAATCCATCATGCTTGACTCCTTATATCTGTAACCTTTCTTTACTTGCAATACATTTACCAACATACCCGCCCCAATTATACATGCCACTCTAGACCCTTATTATGCAGCTCCAGCTTACTTCGATGACTGAGTGAGGGAGACCCTGTTTGATTTCCTAGCTTCACTGATGTGGAGAAATATTTCACTACTTCTCATCTTAAATGTATAGCTAAAATGCTCCCTTGTTTGGGTTGTATTGAAAAGGTTTATAAAGAAACAAGATGATTAAAGCTGGAAGGGTTTCACTGGCTGTTGAGATTATGGGTGATTTTTTTTTTTTTTTTTTTTATTTCTCTTTATTTTCCAAAATTTTTCAATGCCTGTGTATTACTTTTCTCAAAACCACATAATCAAAATTTATTTTAAACACACACACACACACATTAAAAATTGAATGGAAACACACCAACAGCATACACCCTGATGCTGGGAAAGATTGAAGGTGGGAGGAGAAGGGGACAACAGAGGATGAGATGGTTAGATGTCATCACCGACTCAATGGACGTGAATCTGAGTAATCTCTGGGAGCTGGTGATGGACAAGGAAGCCTGGTGTGCGGCAGTCCATGGGGTCACAAAGCGTCAGACACAACTGAGTGACTGGACTGAACTAAACTGATACAGTTATAGAGGAGTTGGAGTGTTCTTCATCCTTTTCAGTTCAGTTCAGTTCAGTTCAGTCACTCAGTCATGTCTGACTCTTTGCGGCCCCATGAATCGCAGCACGCCAGGCCTCCCTGTCCATCACCAACTCCCAGAGTTCACCCAAACTCATGTGCATTGAGTCGTGATGTCATCCAGCCATCTCATCCTCTGTTGTCCCCTTCTCCTGCCCCCAATCCCTCCCAGCATCAGAGTCTTTTCCAATGAGTCAACTCTTAGCATGAGGTGGCCAAAGTATTGGAGTTTCAGCCTCAGCATCAATCCTTCCAATGAACACCCAGGACTGATCTCCTTTAGGATGGACTGGTTGGATCTCCTTGCAGTCCAAGGGACTTGCAAGAGTCTTCTCCAGCACCACTGTTCAAAAACATCAATTTTTCATTCTTTTAGTGTTTACTGAGCATTATTTTTAAATGAGAACAATAACACAAAAATATCCATGAACTACCAACAGAAAAATGATCCTTTTGATGGAAGTCAATAAGCATTATAAAGCAGTCTTAAAAATTCTAGATGTAGATTCTCATTGTGTTCATACTAGATTACCGTTGTGTTCATACTATACTTCAGATAACCCTTCTTGATAAATGTTAATGTTTAAAACCTTTTAATTTAATTGACTGTTTTAATGTTTCACTGCATGTGACTACCGCATCTCTGAGGCATCTGAAAAGCAAGTTTGCACTTCTTGGTTATTAACGAGACAGCCATTGGTGTATTTGTCTAGCTCTGCACAAAATCTACACTGTCCTGATTACTACATTGTTAAAAAGTAAAATAAAATATTGGTATCTGATAGAGCAGTTTCTTTAACCTTGGCCTAAATCTGCAGTGTCCTATATAGTAGCCACTAGCTATATATATTTATTGAGCCCCTGAAATGTAGCTAGTTTAAACTGAGATATACTATAAGTATAAAATACATACCAAAGTCTTAATACCAAAAAAGAATGAAAAGGTTTTCCCTGGTGGTCCAGT
The DNA here is from genome assembly GCA_006408695.1 of Aepyceros melampus. NCBI lineage: Eukaryota > Metazoa > Chordata > Mammalia > Artiodactyla > Bovidae > Aepyceros > Aepyceros melampus. Next base: position 88,750 of record SJXQ01008253.1, on the reverse strand, counting down.
AGTTAAGAATTTGCCTTGCAACACAGAGGACACAGGTTCGATCTGTGGTCAGGGAACTAAAATCCCACATGCCCAGAGCAACTAAGCCTGCATCACAACTAGAGAGTTTCCATGTGCCGCAGTGAAGGATCCCACAAGATGTAATGAAGATTCCATGTGCTGCAACTAGACACAAAACAGCCAAATAAATAATTTTTGAAAAAGAATGAAAAATATTTGTTAATAATTGCTGTATAGATCACATGTTAAAATGATAATATTTTTAATATATCAGATTAAATAAAATTCATTATGACTAAAATTTATCACACCTGCTTTTATCCTACTTTTAATTAATTAATTATTTGTTTATTTTAGCTATGAGTGACAAATGTTATTTCTTTTTATTGTTTTCTCTAATGTGTTTCAGAAACTGAAGTGTTTTATTTTATTCCACTGTTGGCCATAGTTTGAGCCCTACACACTCCCTTCCCTTTCACCTCAAAGGGAGCGCCATTGTATGTAGCCATGCATACATCATTAGTGTAAAGGTCAGGCTGGATCTTCTCCCAAATCTTCTTCTTAGGATTCAGCTCCTGTTGGGCTCTCCAGGGAAAGCATCGAAAGTAATTCTGTCCCGAGGAACAGATCCATTAGGAAGTGCCAAGATTTCCACTTTCTCTGGTGAACTTGCACACATCACCATTGCCTGAGATACTACTCCCCTCATCTTTGCAGGTTTCAAAGTAAAACCACCCGATTTTGCATCTGTTCAAGAGGAACATGATTCACGAGGCCAATGACCACCGTTCTTGGGGCTGTTTCTCCAACATATACTTCTTCTACATACAAAGAATCTGCATCAGGGTGTTTTCTGACAGTGATGATACAACCAATTCAAAGATCCAGACAGGAAGCATCAACAGGCTTAGAATCAGCACTTCCTGCTACTTGTTGCTGTTTTTTCTCCTTTTTCTTTTTTTTTTTTAAGCTTTCTCTTTCATCTTCTTTTCCTCTCCTCCTCCTCCTCCTTTTACTTGCTCTTTAGCACCAGAAGATATGGTTGTTATTGGTATAGACTGTATCTCATTTTCAGAAACTGTAGAATCAGTTTTTAGTGGAGTACCAGATGGAAATGGTATTTTTTTTTACTCCATTTTTAATTTCTGCCTTAATTAGCTCTTGTTTCAATCCTTCAATTTCTTTCTTCAATTTAGCATTTTCAGCTCGAAGTCTCTTCTCTTCTCTCAAAGTTGCCTGCAAAATTGCTTTCTCCTTAAGAAGAGCAACTTGCTGCTTGAGATGCTCAATAATTTGATCTGCTTCTGCACCCTTCTGCTCCAATCTCTTACCTCCTCCTTTTACTTGCTCTTTAGCACCAGAAGATATGGTTGTTATTGGTATAGACTGTATCTCATTTTCAGAAACTGTAGAATCAGTTTTTAGTGGAGTACCAGATGGAAATGGTATTTTTTTTTACTCCATTTTTAATTTCTGCCTTAATTAGCTCTTGTTTCAATCCTTCAATTTCTTTCTTCAATTTAGCATTTTCAGCTCGAAGTCTCTTCTCTTCTCTCAAAGTTGCCTGCAAAATTGCTTTCTCCTTAAGAAGAGCAACTTGCTGCTTGAGATGCTCAATAATTTGATCTGCTTCTGCACCCTTCTGCTCCAATCTCTTCAGAACAGCATCACCAGCTGCCATTTCTGCCAAGAAACGGCAGAAAATCATGTATCAGTGGACTGAGGCACCTCAGCAGCCTCGGCCGGAAGCAGGTAAGGCTATCCTACTTTTTAAAATGTTGTTTAGGTGCTAAGTCATGTCCAACTCTTTTGATACCCCATGGACTGTAGTGTGACAACTAGAAAAATTTTAATTACACATGTGGCTCATATTTTTGGCTCACGTTATATTTCTTTTGGACAAGCACTGTTCTAGAACTGTCTGGTTTTTCTACTTTCTCTTAATTCAAAATTGGTAGTTTTTTTTTCCTAGAAATTTTTTCCATTTTGTCTAATTTTCAAATTAACTAGCATAAAATTGTTTATAATATTCTCTTTTAATCTTTCTAATGTCTACAACATCTGTAATGATGTCTCTATCTTCATAAAATTTCTGATTTGAGTTTTTTATGTCTTCTCTTTTTTCTTGATCAGTCATGACAAGAATATATCAATCATCGATCTTTTTAAAGAACCAACTTTTTACCTTACTGGTCCTCATTTTACACATTTGTTTTGTATTTCACCAACTTTTAATCTATATTTATTGCTTCCTTTTAAAAATCCTCTTTGTATTTATTTTGCTGTCCTCTTTCTAATTTTTGAGACGTATGCTTCAGTTGTTAATTTTTAGACTTTATTTTAAGATGTTTTCTGTCCCATATGTTTTAATATGTATTATGTCATTTTGGTTCAAATGTTATCTAATTTCAATTGTGACTTCTTTGACCGATAATATTTTAGGAGTGTCTTTTATTATTTCTAACCAAATGGAAAAGTTTTATTTTAATTTTGGTTTAACTTTCAATGCATGAATGCTAAGTCACTTCAATTATGTTCAACTCTTTGCAACACCATGGACTGTAGTCCGCCAGGCTTCTCTGTCCACGGGATTCTCCAGACAAGAAGCCTGGAGTCAGTTGCCATGCTCTTCTCCAGGGATCTCTTCCCAACCCAAGGATCAAACTCATATCTCTTATGTCTCACGCATTGCTAGAAGGGTTCTTTACCATTAGCACCATAGTCTTTTTAAGCATAACAAATTATAATTATGTTAGAATCATAATTTCATTGTGGTCAGAGAACATTCTTCAGGAAAATTTATTGAGACTCATTTTTATGACTCATTAGATTGTAAATTTTTATATGTTCCCTGTTTGCTTGAAAAAAGTGTGTATTTTGTAATTGTTGGACATGGGTTCCACATATAATTTAGGCTGAGTTTGTCAACAGTGTACAAATCTATGTTGTGAATTTTTCTTTCAACAACTGAGAGAAATGTCATTAAAATTTGTCCTATAATCATAAGCATACCTATTTCTTATTTTAGTTGTCAATTTTAATTTAAATATATTCAGATCAGTTCAGTGGCATAGTCATATCCAAATCTTTGTGACCCCATAGACTGCAGCACTCCAGGCTTCCCTGTCCATAACTAACTCTCAAAGTTTACTCAAACTCAAGTCCACTGAGTTGGTAATACCATCCAACCATCTCATCCTCTGTCATCCCCTTCTCCTCCAGCCTTCAATCTTTCCCAGCATCAGGGTCTTTTCCAATGAGTCAGTTCTTCACATCAGGTGGCCAAGCTATTGGAGTTTCAGCTTCAGCATCAGTCCTTCCAATGAATATTCAGAACTGATTTCCTTTAGGATAGACTGGTTGGATCTCCTTGCTGTCCAAGGGACTCTCAAGAGTCTTCTCCAACACCACAGTTCAAAAGCATCAAATCTTTGGCACTCAGCTTTCTTTATAGTCCAACTCTCACCTCCATACATGACTACTGAAAAACCATAGCTTTGACTAGATGGACCTTTGTTGGCAAAGTAATGTCTCTGCTTTTTAATACGCTGTCTAGTTTGGTCATAGCTTTTCTTCCAAGGAGCAAGCAGCTTTTAATTTCATGGCTGCAGTTACCAGTCTGCAGTGATTGTGGAGCCCAAGAAAATAGCCTCTCATTGTTTCCATTGTTTCTCCATCTACCGGCCATGAAGTGAAGTGATAAGATATCATGATCTGAGTTTTCTGAATGTTGAGTTTTAAGCCAACTTTTTCACTCTCCACTTTCACTTTCATCAAGAGGCTCTTTAGTTCTTCACTTTCTGCCATAAGAGTGGTGTCATCTGCATATCTGAGGTTATTGATATTTCTACCAGCAGTCTTGATTCCAGCTTGTGCTTCATCCAGTCCAGCGTTTCTCATGATGTACTATGCATAGAAGTTGAATAAGCAAGGTGACAATATACAGCCTTGACATACTCCTTTCTCAATTTGGAACCAGTCTGTTGTTCCATGTCCAGTTCTAACTGTTGCTTCTTGACCTGCATACAGATTTCTCAAGAGGTAGGTAAGGTGGTCTGCTATTCCCATCTCTTTCAGAATTTTCCACAGTTTATTGTGAACCACACAGTCAAAAGCTTTGGCATAGTCAATAAAGCAGAAATAGATGTTTTTCTGGAACTCTCTTGCTTTCTCCATGATTTAGCAGATGTTGGCAATTTGATCTCTGGTTCCTCTGCCTTTTCTCCTTAGAAATATGTATAACTTAGAATTTATTCATATTATTTCTATATTGTGGTTAATTTTAAAATTGCAGTATGCATATTTAATTGATTAAAGGTATAGTTAATACCTTTCTAATCATTTCTCCAGTGTTCACAGTATCAATTAATGATACTTCTATTTTTCCAGTTGCTCAGGCCTAAAATCTTGATCAGGGTAAGCCTCATGGACTTGTAACCTGTACGGTCACACAGCCTCCCACACACAAAAGGGATTCAGTTTGACTTAATGCCCTTTAGCAGCTGTCTTGAAATTCTTCACAAATTTTCAGCATGGAGACCTGAGATTTCATTTTGTGCTGAGCTCTGCAAGTTGTGTAACCATTCTTGACCTGGTGCATACTTCATTCCTTTTTTCCCTCATGCCTCACATCTATTACATTAGCAAATTATATTGGCTTCCTTCCTAGATATATCCAGAATTTGACAATTTCTCACCATCCTCCCCCCAACCTCCATTCTAGTCCAAGTCACAATTATCCTTTGCTTGAATTTAGAGCCAAGTGATCCTGCTCAAACTAAAGTTAGATCATGTCAATCTGCTCAAACTTTCTGAAGGTATCCCATATTCCTCATGATGAAACTTACTGAGTCCATACCATGACATAAAAGTCCCGCCAGATCTGGCCCCATTCCTTTTCTGGTTGCATTTCCTTCTATTCTCTCCTTTTATCCAAATCTAGCCACACTAGGATTCTTCTTGTTCTTTGAGCACTCTAGGCTTGTTCCCACCTGAGAGCCTTTGCAGCCTTCTTTCTACCTAGAATGTTCTATTTCTCCATCTGCCTCCTCCCTGTCCCACCTGACACACACACTCGAGGTATCCAGTTGGCTAGCTTCCTCAATCCTTTCAGATTGACTCAACAGTCACCTCTCTGTGCAATCTTCCCTAACAAGTCCACATATAATGTAAAAGCCAGCACCCAATATTTTACATTCCTCTGACTTGTTTTAATTATTTCTGCACTTATCACTTTATACAATACTTGAAACATTTTTTTATGGTGTTGTTTATTTTCTCTGTTCATTGGCTCTAGAAACCAGGATTTTTGTCTGTTTGTTCATCATTGCATTCCCAGTGCCTAGAACAGTGTTAGGTACACAATAAAAGCTCAAATACTTTTGTTGAATGAATAAATTAATGATTAAATTTATAATATATCGTCTTTAGAATTAAGATCAGTATCTGCTGGTTACAAACTCTCTTAATTCTTTTCTCTGAGAATGTTTTTTATCTCTTCTTCTCTTTTGGAAGATGGTTTTCCTGGGTATGAAATTCTGGATGATAGTTACCCTCTTGCAACACCCTGCAATATTATTTCTCTGACTTTGGACTTCCATTATTGCTAATGAGCCTTCACTCTAACTGCTAATCCATGGAAGAGAAATTATATTTATTCTGTGGTTACTCTTTTTTTAAAATTTGTTTTTCTGTACTTTCAGTTCAATGTGACTATATGTGAGCTTTTTGTTATTATTTTTACACTTAATGTGTGTGGTAGGTTGAAAACATGCCCCTAAAAAAATACATCCATGTCAATCTCTGGAACATTTGAATTTATTGGAAAAAAGAATATTTGCATATGCAGTTAAATTAAGGATTTTGAGATGAGAAGGTTACATACATGGGCCCTAAACGCCACCACAAATTTCCTCATAAGAAGAGGCAAAAACGGATGTGACACAAACAGAGTAGGTCTCATTGTGACTACAGAAGCAAAGGTTGAAGAGGTGTATCCACAAGCCAAAGCCACCAGAGGCTAGAGGAGGGAAGAAATAGATTCCTTTCAGAGTTTTCAGAGGCAGTACAGCCCTGCAATAGCTTGAGTTCAGACTTGCACAGAAATGACAAACCTACATAGTGTATTAAAAAGCAGAGACATTACCAACAAAGGTCCATATAGTCAGAGCTATAGTTTTTCCAGTAGTCATGTACAGATGTGAGAGTTGGACCAAAAAGAACTGTGGTTTTGGAAAAGATTCTTGGAAGTCCCTTGGACTGCAAGGCGATCAAACCAGTCAATCCTAAAGGAAATCAGTCCTGAATATTCACTGGAAGGACTCTTAATGAAACTGAAGCTCCAGTACTTTGGGCACCTGCTGAAAGAGCTGACTCACTGGAAGAAAAGACCCTGATGCTGGGAAAAATTGAAGGCAGGAGGAAAACGGGGATGACAGAGGATGAGATGGTTGGATGGTATCACTAACTCAAAGGACATGAGTTTGAGCAAACTCCAGAAGATGGTGAAGGACAGGAAAGCCTGGTGTGCTGTACTCCATGTGGTTGCAAAGAATTGGACACAACTGAGTAACTGAACTGAACTGTGAAGGAATATACTTCTGTTATTGTTTTAAGCCACATTTGTGGTAATTTGTTACAGCAGCCACAGACAACTGAAACAGCATGCTAGGGGCTCACTGTACATCTCAAATATATGTACAGATGTCTTTAGTCAGTTCTAGAAAATTCCTAGCCATTACCTTTTCAAATATTGCCTTTGCTATTTCTTTCTCACTTCTCCTTTTGGGAATCAAGTATCTGTTATATTTATCAAACTACATTATAGCTCTTACCTTCTCTTCTCTATTGTCCACATTTATTGTCTCTTTGTGCTACACTCTGGGTTATTTCTTCTGATTTGTATTGCAATTCATGGATTTTATCTTCTACTGCTAAACAGTCTTTTTAAAAAAAATATTTCATTAAAGTGTTTGTCCCTTCTACAAATTTTGTTTGACTCATCTTCATATGTATACATGTTTGTCATGTTTTATAGTTTCTTATTCCATGTACATAAATAAGTTGGCATAGAGGAGACATTTAAGCTGGATAACAGCTCCTTGGAGCTAAGGGATGTGTGGTCCCACAACAGCCCAATGTGCCTCAATTAGCAGTAATTAAGTCTGGATAGAATGGCGTAATAATCGTGGTATGGTTTTTGCAATTGTTGGACTGGACTCAAATACTTAAAAGCCTATAAAGTTGTTTTTTTTTTTTTTTATATTTATACTGGCTACAGTGCTACCAGCCCAGACTAAAAGGGGAGATATAAATGCTAGAATGCTTATGTCTATAAGTGGTTATAAGATTTTAACTGATATTTATGATTCCCACCCCCCATCATGATTCCATGTTCTATTTCAATTTAGGTTTACTTTTCAGGGTCATTTATCCAATGGAATAATTCCCAAATGGATCTGAGCGCTTGGTCTCACTGCACAGGGTTGCTGTGGCCTCTCATTAATTTTTAATCACTGAACGTGGTGAAACCAGTAAGTGGATCCTCTGGATTCCACTCATACGCCTCCTAGATTTTTCTAGGTGACACCAACCTGATTTCCCTGGAAAATTAGTATAAATAAACCTAATTAACAGTTCAACTTTTGCCCAATCAGTTAATAATATGAAGAGCCTCAAACAATCAATGTGGAAGTCACAGCTTCCAATTCAGTGGCTGTGTGCCCAGGAGAAGCACTCCTCTTTTGGGGTCTAAGATCTCTGAATCAATAGAGCCCAGAATCATTAAGGCAATAAACAAAATTTTGCAAGGGCAATAAGGGGAAATTTTCTAAGTAGGTGATTGAATGTAATAATAAGAGGTGCCATACCTTCTTCAACTCATTAATTCTGTCAGTGGGGAAAAACCACACTATCGGTCACTGATTCCAAGTATTTGCATATCCCATGGAACAACATGCCATTGTCATAAGGTGTTGTTGGCAACATACCTGTCTTCTATAGGCTATTTTGTTATGAAGTGAGATGCTTCTGGATATGTAGGACGTGAAACTCATTTTTTATTTTTCAATTGCCTTACTTCTTTATGAAGTGAGCTTTTTTGTCAAAAACACAGATATATATAGATATTCAGAAAGTCCGTAAATGGCGTTGCTGGGAGAAGCACGGTGGGTAGGGAAAGCAAATCCAAACCCAAAGTAAGTATCTGTGTAGGTTCATCAGTTGTACTAAGTGTACCACTCTGGGGAGGGATATTGATTACAGAGAAATTAGGCATATGTGGGCTCAAGGGGTATATGGGAAATCTCTGTACTTCTGGTGAATTTTGCTGTGGACTTAAAGCTGCTCTAAACAATAAAGCTTATTCTTAAAAGAAAAAATTACATGCACTCTCCATCTCCCACAGGCACTAGCTGGTCTTAACAGGCATGATACCTTGGCAGGGTTCCAGGCGTGGTCACTACTGCTGGCAATTTAGGCACCCAGGAATGAGGTGATCAGTCTTGGTGAAGGCAGGTGACATAGTTTTGTTCATTGACAGCCTCCTTTCTTAATTCTATAGCCACTTTTTAAAGAAGCCCATAGAGTAAGCAATTGGTAGACTACAGAAAGAGGATAATTAGTATCCTCAGGGTAGGTCATTTGTCCACCTGCATATGTGCAGCCACCTCTGTGGTACAGGCTTTAAGGTGGCCAATCACATGGAGTACATTGCTGCAAAGAAGTCCATTTACAATCTCTGCAAGCCTCCTTGTTACGGGTCATCCAGTCTTGGGCCTTCCAAGTCTCTGACCATTTTTCCAAATGATGGTCACTGCCTATGAAACATTAAGGATCTTTACTTCAGGCAATCTCACCTTTCAGGAAATGTAAACAATGGGGCTTCCCAGGTGGTAAAGAACCACCTCGTGGTAAAGAACCCGCCTGCCAATGCAGGAGACATGGGTTCGATCCCTGGGTTGGGAAGATCCCCTGGAGAAGGGCATGACAACCACTCCAGTGTTCTTGACTGGAGAATCCCATGGACAGAGGAGCCTGGTGGGCTATGGTCCATAGGGTTGCAAAGAGTCAGACAGGACTGAAGCAACTTAGCACTGCACAATTAAATTTCAGAAAACTGCACAGTTAAATTTCCTCACCAATGTCCTGCTCACCCATTGAGCTCACATTTCAGTAAATCACCCGAGAAGGCCATCAAAACCACTTCCAATTGTGCAGGCTATCCTAATGTGTCTAGATTCTTTGGTAGGAGATCTTGAAAAGTTCAGGTTTTCCATTATTCAAATAATTGTTATTCTAGAGAGTAGGAATAGAGAAAACAGAGGGAAAGAAATTATCAATGATATAATGTAAGAAATGTTCCTATAACCAAGGATACAAGTTTCTAGATGGAAACGGCTTAGCCCTCCAGATGAAAATTAATCCATACTAGTCACTGTGAAGTTCAGAACCTCCAATATTTCAAAGACTATTTTTTAAGGTCACAATCTGATAAGACATAAAAACGCTCTTAGACTTCTCAGCAATAACACTGAAAACTAAGAGTAATGGAGCAATACCTCAAAAAAAAAAATTGAAAGAAAAATTATTCCCTATCTAGGTTCTGTATACAACAAACTATCAATGAGAGTGAAATAAAGACAAGTTCAGGCATTCTAGTTTTCAAAAAATGTATCTCCTACACATCATTTCTCAAGAGGCTATTAGAGGATATTTTCACAAAAATAAGGAAGTAAACCAAGAAAGAGGAAGATATGGGCTACAGAAAACAGGACATTCTACATGGCATAGAATCAAAGGGAGTCTGGGAGGCTTGTGAAGAGAAACCCCCAACACACAAGTACAGCCAGTCCTGGCAGAGACAGCATGGCACAGGGAGCATGCTCATCACCATGTCCTCCGCCACACCTATTTGTCATCCTCAAACTAACACATGCTTATAGCTTTAAAAGCCAAATAGTACTTAAACACATTCACAAAATACAGTTGATCTGGCAATCAAAGCTACATGCAACAACATAGATAAATCTCAAAAATATCTTTATATAAAGTTCTAGAATTGGCAAAACAAATCTAATTTATTGTGATGGATATCAGACCAATGGTTATTTGGGGAGTGTGGGGTGGCACTAACTGGGAAATGGCACAAAGCAACTTTTGGAGGTATAGAAATGGTCTATATTTTACTTAGGGATATTCATTTATCAATCCCCCTGAACGATACAATTAATATCCATGCCTTTTACTAAGTGTAATGATCTTGTGTAATGATATCACAGTAAACTTAACATACGCTATACGTGTGGGTATACAGATATATGTGTACATGTATGTATCTGTACTTTGTCCCACTGCTTTCCATTCCTCACCTGAGAAGATGTAAGATCTAGGAACTAGGGAATAGAATCCCTAGTCAAGGCAGTTACAAGGATGACAGAAAAGAAGCTTCAGGTACATCTACACCATTGGCCCAGATAGAAGGAGAAGGGAGGTCTGTAGGACCTCCAAGAAAATAAATGGAATGGATGGATTCCTTCATGAGGAAGCCTGAGGACTTTCCCTGTACAAAGTTGTACCAGGAGGTTATGAAATGGTATCGGAAAGAAGAAGAAAGGCAATCATTAACTTCAGGAGGGAAAAGGTTAAGGAAGAAGAAAATGCTCAGCTAAAAATATCTGTACAATAGTAATGGAAACACTAAGTATTGACTAATTCTAACCTTTGTGACATAATTATATTGGGGGAACAAAGGAAAGAAGGCTGAGGGCATGGCTCCCCTTCATAGTAGTATGAAGTCTGTAGATAAAACAGATGAGTCAAAATAATTCACTCAGTTACATACATTACTTAGACATGGACGTGTAAATGGCAGGAAAAACTAGCTTAAAAAACAGTTGTCCCTAGGACAGGAATGGAGGGATGAGGAGAGCAGAAACCGCAGTTTTGGGACAAGCCATTAAATACTGTTTCATGTACTGTGCATGTACTGCATTGATAAAATAAAAATTACCTAAAAATAGTTGTAGACTTAACATTCTATTTACAAGGCAATATCATTCTTTTCCCACGATGGAGTTCAACTTTCTAGGGAGATTTTCTGAGCAGTTTGAAGGTTTACTAATTCTGAAGGCTTATTAATTCAAGAGGACCTACAGACACATAGGATAGATTACTCATCTATGTGTTTTCTTATTTTTAAAGTTTCAGACTAAAAACAAGTAAACAAACAAAATTTGAAAGTAGCTCTGAAGCAAAGAAGAGATCAGAGCTCACACCTCCTGTCTGCGAACGGGAGCCAGAGTCCCTCTTCTTAAGCAATTTGCAGACCTGAGATCCCTTTGCCCCTGCTGCTGCTGCTGCTAAGTCGCTTCAGTTGTGTCCAACTCTGTGTGACCCCATAGACGGCAGCCCACCAGGCTCTGCCATCCCTGGGATTCTCCAGGCAAGAACACTGGAGTGGGCTGTCATTTTCTTCCCAATGCATGAAAGTGAAAAGTGAAAGGGAAGTCACTCAGTCGTGTCCAACTCTCAGTGACCCCATGGACTGCAGCCTACCAGGCTCCTCCATCCATGGGATTTTCCAGGCAAGAGTACTGGAGTGGGGTGCCATCGCCTTCTCCCCCTTTGCCCCCTGGGTCCTATTTATCCACCAGGCAATTCATTATAGAATTTCCTCAGTTCTAAGATTGTCTACTCTAGTATCCACCATCAATTTAATAACAGCTTTGGGGTAGGCAGAGTGGGGAAGGGTTGGCAAGCCTACTTTAGCATAAACTGCAAAATGCAGCCCAATTTCGGATATATTAACTTGTGAAGCCTGTGTATCTCTCAACAGAAAGTGAAAGTGAAGTCGCTCAGTCGTGTCCGACTCTTTGCGATCCCATGGACTGTACTCTACCAGGCTTTTCTGTCCGTGGAACTCTCCAGGCAAGAGTATTGGAGTGGGTTGCCATTCCCTTCTCCAGGGGATCTTCCTGACCCAGAGATCGAACCCAGGTTCTCCTGCATTGCAGGCAGACGCTTTACCCTCTGAGCCACCAGGGAAGCCCATCTCTCAACAGAGGGATACTTTAAAATGCCCTGTTTTCCGGTCTGGTTCATCTTGGCCTGAAGGCTGTGGTATTTTTATACACCGTACTGTTAATCCATCTCCCAGAGTCCCCTCCAGAACTGAGGCCCTGGTTCCCTAAGCTGCACTGAGGGTTGGCTGCCAGCAGCTTTTGAGTGCCTCCCTACGGTTCTGAACAACAACCTTTCATGCCCCTTCCCCAGGACAGCTCCCATCTAATGAGTAGTGGGGCAGAAGGGTGAAATACCAGCCCTCGGAGGTCACATCTAGCTCAGAGCTGCTGGGGTTGGCTGAGGCCTGGGCTGAGACTGTCTGGCAGCTCAGTCCTGCTAGACTCCGTTCTCCTCCGAGGATGCAGATCCTAAGAATGCCGCTCAACACAACTGCAAAATGCAAATCTCCTGGGATCCTAATCTGAGAGGAAGTCTATTTCAGACTTTGGCCTCTCCCTTCAGGGAGACGGGAAGAATTCTGGCATTAAAGGCTTTTAGGCCTGACAGGATTACCGTTGTCTGTGTGGAAATGACACCACCACATTGGAAGCTTTGACTTACTTCCTAAGGCCAAGGGCTGGTGGTTCTCTGGGCCAAAATTGATAGCTCCTGACCATCGGACTTAGACAGATGCAGGCTGCAATCCTGCTTTTCTGCTGATGGGACATCCTGGGTGCCTGCTAAGTCACTTCAGTCGTGTCCAACTGTGTGACGCTATAGACTGTGGCCCGCCAGGCTCCTCTGTCCATCGGATTCTCCAGGCAAGAATGTTGGAGTCGGTTGCTGTGCCCTCCTGCAGGGGAGATTCCCAACCCGGGGACTGAACTCACATCTCTCATGTCTCCTGCACTGGTAGACGGGGGCTTTTCACCACTAGCGCCACCTGGGAAGCCCAAGGCTCCCTTCCGCAAACTGCTTACTGTCCCCGAGCCTCCAAGTCCTCCATGTAAAATGAGGACTAGTGGGAGAACGGCTGAAAAAGCGCTCAGCACAGGTCTGGCACATGGCAGGGGCCCAGACAATATCCCTCCCATTGCGGTCTCCTGTGCCAGCTCCAGGTGGTACCATATCGCAGCCAGGTGCCCCTCACCGCCCCCTCTCTGAACATCCTACCTAAGATCAGGAAAATGGGCTCAGCTCAGGTTCAGAGCAGACGCCACTTGCACCTGTAGCAGAGGGCAGGACGTGAGCAGACAAGCTTTTCCAGGTGTGGTAGGCCAGCCTGGGCCCTCTCCCCAGCCCCAGGGAAGAGGCGACTGCTGTGAGTGAACCCGGAGGCACCCAGGAGGAGAGCTCAAACTGCCTCCTGTTCCCCTGGGAACTGGCAGGGGTGTCAGGATGCACCCCCTTTCTGCACTCAGCTGGGAATGAGCTGGTGGATAATTTCTCCCTCCCAGCAGAGACTGTTCTTCTCCTCCCCCGCTGCCACGCCCCCACCCCCTCCCCAGCCCACCAGT
>SJXQ01008253.1:49808-74895 GCA_006408695.1 Aepyceros melampus | reverse complement strand
GGCAAAATCCAACTAGCCAGTCCTCTTCCAGAGATAATGTTTGTGCTTCCTCCCGTGGCATGGTGTTTTCTGAAATTTATAGATTTAACATTTTAAATTATTTTTAATGGGGGCTCCTACATAGACACTAAGTTCTGGTTACTTTTTCCCCTAGTGCTGAAAAGGTTCGATTCTTCCATCTATCCATCAACAAATCGCATTGAATGACGGTGCTCAGTGACCCAGGATGCCACTGGAGACAAAACACACCATACATATTTTCTGGTCTCCCTGGAAAATTAGTGCAAACACTTTCATCACTGCAGAGAGGGAAAATATGCACAGAAGAGGTGAAGATTTGCTTTGGGTTTTTTGTTTTTGTTTTTCTAAGAAGAGATCTCTCCCTCTTCCAAACAGTGAAAGTTATATTGTTCTTATTTGTCTGCAAATTAACCAGTTAACTTGAATTCCTGCGCATCTCACTCACTTGCTCCCAGTCAAGGTCCTCCTTTCTCCCCATCTTGTGTTCTATATATGCCAGGATCACAGACTTTCCTTTACTATACTGCCTTGAAATTCGTTTCATTTTCCTCCTGCCTTGTTAAAAGTAGTGCTGAAAATATTTTAATTTGAATTCCTATCCCCTATATTCCTCTTTTTAAACCCCATTTTAAAGAATCCTCTTTTGTTCAGGAAGGGCTTGTTTTTAATTCGGTTGGGTTGTTCAGCTCTTTTTCTCTCTTCTGCTAAGTTTTCCCCTTTATGAAGAGATACAATCTCACCCTCTGGAAATTAAGCGGGAGGAGACCTCGGAGCTCTGAGCCTCTTGGAAGCTCTCACGTTGTTGTGCTGTCTGTGAAATCGCCCGTCTGTGAGGTGGGGGGACAATTACTCTTACTTACAGAAATGGTGCCTGAATGCTTTAAGATGAAAATGTTTGTGTACAGGGTGGTCTATTTAAAACAGTTCCCCCATGATGCAATGCAACTTGAAAAGGAAACTCTTTCAGATGAGTCACTCATTTAACAATAATAATTAGCATTTGGGAATCTTGCTTGGAACACCCGGCAGAATATTTTATTGATTCCTTAAGAGTTTCCACACTATGGCTGGGCCCTCAACAAAGCAACATATTAAAGACTAACATTCAATTTCATTCGTAGGAGTTGGGAATGGGGGAGACCAAGTTTTTAACAGTTCATGAGAAAAGAACTTAGGGAACTGAGAAGACTTCAGGTTTAGATAAGCCATCAGGGGGACCAAGCTGTTCAGAAAGCCAATAAAATGTTGGGATGCAATAATAAAAGTCTAACATCTAGAACAAAGAAAGTAATGGGCCCATTTTTACTCTCTTATAGTCAGGCCATATTGGGATATTTTTGCAGTTATAGACAGTGGATTTTAAAATAGACTTTTATAAGAAAGCACCAAGGAGGAGAAACTGAATAATGAAGGATCTGAAAACCATGCAAAATAATCATGTCTAGATTAGCTAGAAGAATAGAGTTCTGAGCTAGATACAGTCCCAACTCTGTAACTTAGCTGTGAGCTTGGGAAAGCTACTTAATCTTGCCTCTGTATCCTCATCTATAAAATGGAATAATAATAATAAACCTATGTGTGTCCGCATGCTAAGACACTTCGGTTGTGTCCGGCTCTATGTAACCCCATGGACTGTAGCCCACCAGGCTCCTCTGTTCGTGAGATTCTCCAGGCAAGAAGACTGGAGTATGTTGCCATGCCCTCCTCCAGGGGATCTTCCCAACCCAGGGATCAAACCCACGTTTCCTAAGTCTCCTGCATTGGCACTCAGTTTCTTTACCACTAGTGCCATCTAGGAAGCCCATAATAATATATGTGAAGGCAGCTTATAAACTGAAAATTGCTACACAACTATAAGGTAATACAGTGACTATGTTTTTTATCAATAATAGTATCTAATATTTGCTGAACATATGTTATATGCCAGGCACTGTGTCACAGGTATACATGAATGATCCATAGGATCATTTTAGTTTATACACTGGCTTCAAAGATAACATCACGTTTTCTCGTGTTCACATTTAATGTGAGTTAGTTGTTATTAGTCTCATTTTTGGAAGAAGAGAACTTCATGTGTCCACAGGGCTTTTCCTTCCTTCTCAGCTGCTGAGCACTGATCTCCTATGCTACCACCATATTGTCCTCACAACCCAGAGTGGCATCTTGGTACTCAGCTGCCGACTAGGTGGAGCTGTGCTACTCCTGAGGAGGGGGCTGTGGACAGCCCAGATGGAGAGTCCCTGACAGTCCATTCGGCTGGTATTTGTGACCACAAAGCCTTCAGTCAACCAGACCTTCTGCGAATGGCTGTATCTATAAGTGATAAACAGATTGTTGTGCATTGTTGTCAAGCTCATTGCCGTGAGAAGGAAGAGCACCCAAACTGGCAGCAGCAGCGCCTGGAGCAAGTGATTTAACATCTGTGCATGTTAGTTTCCTTAGCCAAGAAACAGAGACCCTTCTTGAATTAGTCAGTTTATGAATCAAATGTGTTAGCATGTGACAGTCTTCTGAAAATACCAGAAAGTGCCCACAACAGCGGAGAAGGCAATGGCACCCCACTCTAGTACTCTTGCCTGGAAAATCCCATGGATGGAGGAGCCTGGTGGGCTGCAGTCCATGGGGTCATGAAGATTCAGACACGACTGAGTGACTTCCCTTTCACTTTTCACTTTCATGCATTGGAGAAGGAAATGGCAACCCACTCCAGTGTTCTTGCCTGGAGAATCCCAGGGACGGGGAGCCCGGCGGGCTGCCGTCTATGGGGTCGCACAGAGTCAGATACGACTGAAGCGACCTAGCTGCAGCAGCCCACAACAGCACTGTCAATTTCAAAGCAGGTGAAACCTTTAAACACCAAAAACACTGTAGGTCAAGGCTATGTTAAACAGAGCAGACTTAGTAAGAGTCATTGGGCAGATATTGATAAAGAGACCTTCATGTATCTGGAGTGGGGACCCTCGCCTATGTCATGAGCCTTCCAACATAGCAACCTGGCTCACCCAGTCTTGCCTTGGCCACCTACATAAAAGCCCAGGCAGGTACACCCTGACTCCTGGTCTCCCCATTTTCTTTGGGGAAGTCTCTGGACTTTTCTAATGTCCTAGTCTTTCGCCCTATCTGCCCTTTTACACTTCTGCTTTAGGCACCCTTATCATTTCTGGTTATTCTTCTGGCACAATCTCTGTTCCCCAGAAACCCTCTTCTCAAGCCAACCTCCAGTCCCTGGGGAAAGGAGCAAAGGATTCACTCTTCACCTTAGAAGGCACCTCAAGGACATGGCATCTCTGGAGTTGAGGTCTGAGCCTTAATGTGAGGTCTAGGGAAAAGCTCATGACTTTGGTCTTGGCAGTGATATCACGGACAAGACACCAAAACGTAGGCATGAAAAGCAAAAATAAACAAGTGTGACTCTACCAAGCTAAAAAGCTTCTGCACAGCAAAGGTAACCATCAATAGAATAAAAAGGGAACTTACAGAATTGGAGAAAATATTTGCAAAATATATATCTGATCAGAGGCTTACTTCCAAAATAGACGAGACACTCCTACAGCTCAATTAAAAAAAAAAAAAACACTTTAATAAGCCAATTTAAAAATGGTCAAAGGACTTCAACAGACATTTCTCTAAGGGCGATATACAAATAGACAATGTGTTTAGTCACTCAGTTGTATCCAACTGTTTGCGACCCAATGGACTGTAGCCCACCAGGCTCTTCTATCCATGGGGATTCTCCAGGCGAGAACACTGGAATGGGCTGTCATGCCATCCCCAAGAGGATCTTCCAACCCAGGGATCAAACCCAGGTCTCCCGCATTGCAAGCAGATTCTTTACCATCTGAGCCACCAGGGAAGTACAAGAATACTGAAGTGGGTAGCCTATCCCTCCTCCAGAAGATCTTCTGGACCCAGGAATTGAACCAGGTCTCCTGCATTGCAGGCAGATTCTTTACCAGCTGAGCTACCAGGGAAGCCCCAAATAGACAACAGGTACAAGAATAAGTGCTCAATGTTTACTGTTCATCAGGGAAGTGCAAATCAAATCCACAGTGAAATACCATCTCACACCTGTTAGAATGGTTTTTATTAAAAAAAAAAAAAAAAGATAACAAGTGTTGGCAAGGCTGTGGAGAAATTGAAACCTTGTACCCTGCTAGTGGGAATGGAAAATGGTACACAACTACAAAAAAAAAAAAAAACAGTAAGGAGCTTTCTCAAAAATTAAAAAACAGAACTTACCATATGATCTTAGATTCCTACTTCTGGATATTTACCCAGAAAAACTGAAATCAGGATCTCAAAGACATATTAGACTACCATGTTCATTATAAAAGTATTGTCAATAGCAAAGATGTAGAAACAATCTAAGTGTCCATCTACAGATAAATGGACAAAACAAATGTGTGTGTGTGTGTGCGCATATGTGCACACAGGTGAGAGAGAGAGGGAGAGAGAATCTATCAGTTCAGATACACAAACATCCTGTAGCGCTGGGCAAGGTTAAACCTACATTCTGTTTTAGAATCAAGTATGGCAATGCCTGGAATAAAAATAAAGATATTCAAAGTTAATCAGTTTATTTTTTAAAGTATTTTATATGTATGCATATGTATCTGTGTATCTCTGTGTGTGTCTCTGTGTCAGTGGTTGAAAGGAATAACACTAGTTCTCTCTAATAGATTGAAAGTATTTTTTCTCTTTTTTCAATTTTATTTTCTAACTTAAAGAAATTTATGAAGAATTTGTATTAGTGAATAATAAACTCATAAGAGCTTTACAACAATCTGGGGCTATTATAACTGGTTCATAGAAAGTAACATTAGAAATGTCCCAATTTCCAAATGATGGTGAATTGGCAGAACCTGATAGGGTCCATCCAATATCCATTCTCTCCTTGTTCCTTACCATCAACCTATGACTTTATTTGGGGCACCACTGGGCCCAGAATCACTCACCTTCTCTTGCAGCCAAGAGTGTTCACACAACCCAGTTCTAAATGACAAGATGTGAGCATAAGTCACGGGGTGGATCTTTAACTTTATTCTTACTGTGATTTTCTTCTGTCATATGCCTGTGTTAACAGAAGTTTGTATGAAGTATGAATTCAAGCATTTTTCTAACCCAAGAAAATTTTAATACAGAATTGAAGATCATGAAAGCCAGGTGGGCAAACACCTGGAAATAGCATAGGGGCAAAATCCTTAATAGGGTACAACACCCATTTGCCCTTCTCGCAAGAATGTTGGACTGTGATTAGACTCCAAATTTGGAGGTCTTTTCAAGTGAACTCGACAAAGCAGTGGCAGTAGACCAGGGGAAGGGAGGCAGGTGAGGTGTGAGTCTTTTCCTCTCCTAAACTCAGTCATTCTGAATGTCACAAAGGTTCTTTGTTTAAGAATGCCGCATGTTCCAAGCAATTCCCGGAATTTTTTAAATGGCTTCCACTTTCCTGGAGAAGAAGCTTGTAATGATCTGCTTGGCTCTCTGCCTTTATAGCCTCTACTGGAGTCACTTAACCCCCAATTTGTAGGTTCAGCCCTGCTCTCAACCCCATCCCCAGGCAGGGGGAGTCCATCCAGTCTCTCCTGCCTGTCCTCCCCAATCACCTGGCTCATCTATGAAAAGCAAGGATTCCTGTTAGTCTCTGGTAGAGACGGCCAT
This sequence comes from Aepyceros melampus, assembly GCA_006408695.1. Classification (NCBI taxonomy): domain Eukaryota; kingdom Metazoa; phylum Chordata; class Mammalia; order Artiodactyla; family Bovidae; genus Aepyceros; species Aepyceros melampus. The sequence continues at coordinate 69,213 of SJXQ01008253.1, read as the reverse complement.
TTTACTCCTGGGCAGAAGTAAAAAATAAATGATGTGTTAATTTTTAAAGCCCATTTATAAATATAAAGAGAAGGTGAAATCTTAAAAAAAAAAAAAAAGAAAGTGTATCAAAACACCCACCACGTATCCGCACTATGAGGTGGTCAAGGCATTTTTAATGTGTGGGGACCTTCTATTTCCAAATGGTCCCAGAAGGCTTAGGCAATCCTTTAGGATTTATTCTGATTTTCCAGGAAACATCCCACTTAAAGGAAGAAAAAAATACTTTAAAAGAATTCCATGAAACCTTCACTATACAACCTTTAAATACAGCCTCTTGCCTTAAAAACTTACACATTCCCATACTATCCCACTTTTATTCAGGCAGGTAAAAACTGTGCTTTTTTTTTTTTTTAACTTAAGGAAAGTAATTTGATGAAATTTAACAACCCTAATGAATTAAGCTGAGGAAAATGCAGAAGGCTTTAATAAGAGCAAACCTATTGAAATGAAAGAGCCTATACATTGTTCTACTGACAGACTTACTAGCAGAGCAAACCAGATGTAGGTTGCCAAGGGAAGTTCAGCTTGTAAATTGTAAGAAAAGAGTATACTGCCAGGCTCTGCTGGGCTGTTATTTCTTCATTAAAATGCACTGTCAATCAGGTTGAAAAGAAATGTCTAATTAACACCATAGGGCACCAAAAATTTAGTGTCAGAAACTCAACTGCTATCCCGTTTTACAACTGTATCTCTCTAAGCAACTCCATGCATCTCTTTCAACCTTCCTCCCCGAATAGAGCCCCCCTTCAGCTCAATATTCTAGCTTATGATCAAAAGCATCTCAGAAATTGCAGAATACATTGCATTAGTCTCCTCTTTATAGCTATGAATTAACTAGAACTAAGGTTTCTAGCAACACCCTTTCTTTTGCATTAGGCCCTGCATCAATGTGAGGACCCAAAATACAATAGAACATAACAACAACCAACAGGTTCCCCCTCCTAGATATGGAATAATTAAAAGAGCTCTAGCCTGGGAGACTCTTGTGCTGGCTTCACCACTAAACAGCTTGTGTGGCCTGGGGGAGTCGTCCTCCATACTCCTAAGTCTCAACTTCACCACTCATCAAGTAGGGATAAGTAACAAGGTCTTGTCAGCCTACTTCAAGGATTGCTTCCAGGATCAAATGAGATGGGGCCTAGAAGAGGGCTTTGTAGTATTTGATGCACGATTATTAATACCCTGTGTCAGCAGAGTTGTGTGAAGTCCACATGTGTTTGGTTAGTAGGAAGCTTACTGCATCCTGATGCTTCCTGCGGGGTTACGTAGCTCCCCTCTGCTCACACTTGCTGATACTCAGGTCATGGGGGCCAAGTGCAAGCTCAGGATGAATCCAGGGGTTTGGGTTGGGGAAAAGTTCTAGGAGAAGGGAATACAAAATGTTAATCAGAGCTTCTAAGGCTTAGACTAGAATCCTCCCTACTCGCTTGACATCCAGCTACCAAATATTGTTGGTTTCTTCATCAGGATTGCTTTTCTTCTTCCACAGATTCTTTCCATTCTCATTTCTCTTAGGAGCGCACACCAGCACTCCTGCCGTGGAATTTCCAGTTGATCTTTATGGCACCCTCTCACCTCTAGTCCCTTCTGCATACAGCTACCAGACTAACATATGTCAGTCTCACAACGGTTCCACTATGTCTGTATACGAAGTCCCACGTTCTTCACCTGGCAAGGCTCCCCACAGTTTTGCCACTATCTGCTTTGCAGGTTCGTCTCTCATCACTTCCCTTCCTACATCGGCCTGGTCATTTTGAAGTCTCTTGCTTCTTATTTATACTTTTAATAGCCTCTTTCATGTATTCAAATATATTCAACATAGTAACTTTATACTCTGTGATCATTTTAATATTTGGTATCTTTGTTGATCTGGATCTATGGTTTGTTATTTTACTATCACTCATAGTACATTATTTACTTACACATTCTCTGATTTTTAAAAAAAATTTCTTTTTGACTCATGTTCCCTATAATTTTCTCTAAAGAAGTTCTTAGAGGCCTGGTTTAAGAAGCATCCCTCCAGAGAGAATTTTAGTTTGCATCTGCCGTATATCTCAGGCACTGTCAACCCTGGTTTACTCTGAACCAAATTCTTAGCTGAAATTTATCAAATCATGTGGGCAGTGTGCATTTAGGCCACACTCCACCATAAGGAGCTGGCCTGCGGTTGTGAATTCTTGGTGGTGTTTTGTTTCTTTTTTTTTCCCTGAGCTACAATCAGAAGAGGACAGGTTTTCTTCCCATCTCTCTGTGAGGGGGCAGATTTTTGTACAGATAGCCCACTGAAGGAGTTGCAGGTTTATGTGGGATCTCCAGTCTGACATCCCTTGTCTTTGTCATCCCGGGACAGCCCGGCTCCAGGCAGTCAGGGGCTGACAAAGCCTCGCATGGTTTCAGTGCTCATTAATTCCTTACATCCCTCCTTTTCATACATTTTAGAATTCAAAGATTTCCCTTATTTTTTTGAAAATTTAGCTATACATTTAAAAAGACAAATAATCCCAAATTTTAGGGACTTTGTAGGGGAGGAATTTTCAGGACATATTACTATGACCTCATATTACATAAGACCTCATGGATCCTCCAAATAGTCTTTTCTCAGTCCTGCCGTGTATCTTGCAGACGCCTCATCATAGCACATCAGGTCTGGTCTGTTTAGAATACTGTAGCCATCCTCACCACTCCCACCTTGAGGCTTGTCTAAGCATTGCTCCTTTATTAAGGGCCAGTGAGGCCCACTTCCTCCAGTAAAGCCTTTCCTCACTCTGTGCTAATCTCTATTGTACTTTGTATCACCCAGTTGTCCTTTACCTGTGCTGTAATGCTCCCTTATCATGTTATTTATCTTTAATTGCAGTTCTGAGGGCTTCCCATATGTCAAGCACAAAGCAAAGTACTTTTTATATATTATATCATTTAAACTCATAAAAACCTTAAGTGACTCTAGCACCTATTTTTTAAGACTTTTTTTGAATAGCAGTCTTCGATTCTGAACAAAATTGAGAGGAGGTTAGAGAAATAGCCCATATGCCCTCTGGTCCCCCCTACTCCACATTCATAGCCTCCTGCATTATCAATATCCCCCACCAGAAGTGTATATATTTGTTACAGTTCATGAACCTACACTGACATATCATTATCACCCAAAGTCCACATTGGGTGGAACATTCTATGGTTTTGGATAAATGTATAATGACAGGGGCTTCCCTGGTGGCTCAGAGGTTAAAGCGTCTGCCTCTAATGCGGGAGACCCGGGTTCGATCCCTGGGTCGGGAAGATCCCCTGGAGAAGGAAATGGCAATCCACTCCAGTATTCTTGCCTGGAGAATCCATGGACAGAGAAGCCTAGTACATTACAGTCCACGGGGTCGCAAAGAGTCGGACACGACTGAGCGACTTCACCTTCACCTTCATAATGACAGGTATCCACCACTATAGTAGCATACAGAGTCATTTCACTGCCCTAAAAAATCTTTTGTTCTCCATCTGTCCATCCCTCCCTCTCTGCAACCGCTGGCAACCATATATCTTTTTACTTTCTCCAATGTTTTGACTTTTCCAGAATGTCATATAGTTGGAATTATTATGTAGCCTTTTCAGATTGTTTTCTTTCACTTAGTAATATATACTCAAGGATTTTCCACGTCTTTTTATGACTTGGTAGCTCAATTCTTTTTAATATGAATCATATCCCATTGCCTAGATGCACCACAGCTATCTATTCATCCACTAAAGGACATCTCGGTTGCTTCCAAGTTTTGACAATTATGAATAAAGCTTTTATAAACATCTGTGTGTCAGTTTTTATATGCACATACGTTTTCAACTCCTTTAAGTAAATACCAAGGAGCATAACTACTGAGTCTTATGATAAAAGTAGGCTTAGTCTTTTTGAGAAACTACCAAACTTTCTTCCACAGTAATTGTATTGAATTCCCACAAACGATGAATGAGAATTCCCGGTGTTTCCCATTCCCACCAGCGTTCGGTGTTGCCAGTGTTCTGAACCGTGGCCTTTCTAATATGTGTGTAGTCGTCTCTCATTTCAGTTTGCGCTTCTCTTATGTCATACGATGTGAAATATTTTTCATATGCTTATTTGTCGTCTGTGTATCTTCGTGAGGTACGCTAACATTATTGGCCTATTCTTAAAACTGCATTGTTCATTCTTTTAATTGTTAAGTTTGAAGAATACTGGTTTATTTTGGATAATGGTCCTTTATTAGACATGTCTTTTGCGAATATTTTCTCCAAGTCTTTGGCTTATCTTTTTATCCTCTTGAGAGTATCATTTGTAGACAGAAAACATTAATGAAGTTCAGCTAATTCTTTCTCTCACGGATTGTGTTTTTTTGTTGTATCTAAAAAGTCATTGCCACATTTGCCGCAACATAGATGGACCTAGAGGAGAAGGCAATGGCACCCCACTCCAGGACTCTTGCCTGGAAAATCCCATGGACGGAGGAGCCTGGTAGGCTGCAGTCCATCGGGTCGCTGAGGGTCGGACACGACTGAGTGAATTCCCTTTCACTTTTCACTTTCATGCACTGGAGAAGGAAATGGCAACCCACTCCAGTGCTCTTGTCTGGAGAATCCCAGGGACGGGGGAGCCTGGAGGGCTGCCGTGTCTGGGGTCACACAGAGTCGGACACGACTGAAGCGACTTAGCAGCAGCAGCAAATGGACCGAGACAGTATCATGCTGAGTGAAGTGAGTCTGATTGAGAAGTACTGTATGAAAACCCTTATATGTGGAATAAAAAAACCAACCAAACAAACAAAAAAAACGATACAAATGAACTTTCTTACAAAACAGGAAGAGACTCACAGACTTCAAGAACGAGTTTATGGTTGCTGGGGAAAAGCATGGGGGGAAGTGATAGTTAGGGAGTGTGGGATGGGCATGTACACACTGCTATATTTAAAATGGATAACCAACAAGGACCAATTGTCTAGCACAGGGGACTCTGCTCAATGCTATGTGGCAGCCTGGATGGGAGGGGGGTTTAGGGGTGAATGGATACGTGTATACGTATGGCTGAATCCCTTCACTGTTCACTGAAACTATCACAACATTGTTTGTTAATCAGCTATACCCCAATACAAAATAAAAAGCTTTTAAAAAATAATAAAAATAGTCATCACCAAATTCAAGATCCCCTAGATTTTTTCCTGTTATCTTCTAAGAGTTTTTTTTTTTTTTAATTTTTATCTTTTTTTAACACAAAAAAACATTTTGTGTTGGGGTATAGCCAATTAACAATGTTGTGGTATTTTCAGGTGAACAGCAAAGGGACTGAGCCATACGTGTATATGTGTCCATTCTGCCCCAACCACGTCCCCCTCCAGGCTAGCACATAACATTGAACAGAGTTCATGTGCTGTCCAATAGGTCCTTGTTGGTTACCCATTTTAAATATAGCAGTGCTACATGACGTTTCCAAAGTCCCTAACTATCCCTTTTCCCTGGCAACCATAAGTTCATTTTCTCAGTCTGTGAGTCTCTTTCTTTTGCAAGTTCACCCATTTCTTTTTAGATTCCGCACATAAGGGATGTCATATGATATTTGTCCTTCTCTGTCTGACTTACTTCACTCAGGATGACACTCTCTAGGTCCATCCATGTTGCTGCAAATGGCACTATTTCATTCTTTTTAACAGCTGAGTAATAGTCCATTGTATATATGTACCACATCTTCTTTATCCGTTCCTCTGTCAGTGGACATTTAGGTTGCTTCCATGTCTTGGCTACTGTGCGGTAGCAATGAACACTGGGGTGCATGTATCTTTTCAGGCCATGTTTTCTCTGGATATATGCCTGGGAGTGGGATTGCAGGGTCATATGGTAGCTTTATTTTTAGTTTTTGAAGGAACCTCCATACTGTTCTCCATAGTGGCTGTATCAATTTACATTCCACCAACAGTTCAGGAGGGTTCCCTTCTTTCCACACACTCTCCAGCATTTGTTGTTTGTGGATTTTTTTGAGGATAGTCATCATTCTGACCAGTGTGAGGGGATATCTCACTGTAGTTTTGATTTGCATTTCTCTAATAGCTAGTGATGTTGAATATCTTTTCATGTGCATATGTGCCATTTGTATGTCCTCTTTGGAGAAATGTCCATTCAGATTTTCTGCTTGTTTTTTGATGCTATTTTGATGCTTTTTTTTTTTGATGCTATTAAGTGTCATAGCTGTAAATTTTGAAGGCTAATCCCTTACTGGTCACATCATTTGCAAACATTTTCTCCCAATCTGTGGGTTGTTTTTTCATTTTGTTTATTGTTTCCTTTGCTGTGCAAAAGCTTTTGAGTTTAAGTAGGTCCCATTTGTTTATGTTTGCTTTTATTTCCATTATTCTGGGAGATGCATCAAAAAAGATGCTGCTATGATTTCTGCAGAGAATGTTCTGCCCATGTTTTTCTCTAAGAGTTTTATAGTGTCTGGTCTCACATTTAGGTCTTTAACCCATTTTGAGCTTATTTTTGTATACAGAATTAAGGAATGATCTACTTTCATTTTTTAACATGTGGCTGTCCAACTTTCCCAGCACCATTTGTTGAAGAGACTGTGTTTCCAACATTGTGTAGTCTTTCCTCCTTTGTCATAGATTAACTGACCATAGGTGCATGGGCTTACTTCTGGGTTTTCTATCCTGTTCCTTTGATTTATATTTCTATTTTTGTGCCAGTACCATACTGTTTCGATGACTGTAGATATATAGTATAGTCTGAAGTCAGGGAGCCTGATTCCTCCAGCTGTTTTTCTTTTTAAAGATTGCTTTGGCTATTTGGGGTCTTTTGTGTCTTCATGCAAATTTATTTTTGTTCTAGATTTGTGAAAAAGGCAAATGTTAAATTGATAGGGATTGCATTGGATCTGTACATTGTCTTGAGTAGTATAGTCATTTTGATAATATTGATTCTTCCAATCCAAAAACATGCTATATCTTTCCATCTATTTATGTCATTGATTTCTTTCATCAGTATCTTATGATTTTCAGAGTACAGGTCTTTTGTCTCCTCAAGTAGATTTATTCCTAGGTGTTTTATTCTTTTTGATGCAATGGTCCATGTAATTACTTCTTGAATTTCTCTTTCTGATCTTTTGCTGTTACTGTGTGGAACTGCAGCAGGTTTCTATGTATCAGTTTTGTAACCTGCAACTTTACTAGTTTCATTGATGAGTTCTAGTAGTTTTGGGGTAGTGTCTTTAGGATCTTCTGTGTAGAGTATCACATCATCTGCAAAGAGGGACATTTTAACTTCTTTTCCAATTTGGATTCCCTTTACTTCCATTTCTTCTATGATTGCTGTAGTTAAGACTTGCAAAACTATGTTGAAGTCAACAAGCAATAAATACTGGAGAGGGTGTGGAGAAAAGGGAACCCTCTTACACTGTTGGTGGGAATGCAAACTAGTACAGCCACTATGGAGAACAGTGTGGAGATTCCTTAAAAAATTGCAAATAGAACTGCCTTATGATCCAGCGATCCCACTGCTGGGCATACACACCGAGGAAACCAGAATTGAAAGAGACACATGTACCCCAATGTTCATCGCAGCACTATTTATAATAGCCAGGACATGGAAGCAACCTAGATGTCCATCAGCAGATGAATGGATAAGAAAGCTGTGGTACATATACACAATGGAGTATTACTCAGCTATTAAAAAGAATACATTTGAATCAGTTCTAATGAGGTGGATGACGCTGGAGCCGATTATACAGAGTGAAGTAAGCCAGAAAGAAAAACACCAATACAGTATACTTACACATATATATGGAATTTAGAATGATGGTAATGATAAACCTGTACGCAAGACAGCAAAAGAGACACAGATGTATAGAACGGCCTTTTGGACTCTGTGGGAGAGGGAGAGGGTGGGATGGGTTGGCAGAGTGGCAGTGTAACATGTGTGATATCATAAGTGAAACGAATCGCCAGTCCAGGTTTGATGCAGGATGCAGGATGCTTGGGACTGATGCACGGGGATAATCCAGAGAGAGGGTGTGGGGCGGGAGGGGGGAGGTGGGGGTCGGGATTGGGAGTTCATGTACACTCGTGGCTGATTCATGTCAATGTATAGCAAAACGAATATAGTATTGTAAAGCAAAACAAAGTTAAAAAAAAAATTAAAATTAAAAAAAAAAAGAAAAAAAGTGGTGGTGAGAGGGGACACTCTTGTCTTGCCCCAGATCTTAGAGTGAATGTTTCCAGCTTTTCACCACTGAGGATGATGCTAGCTGCAGGTTTCTTGTATATGGCCTTTATTACGTTGAGGTATGTACCTTCTGTGCTTCTCGGAGTTTTATACCTCCGTGTTACAAATTTAGATGTAGGATCTTGAGCTGGTTTTTGTCAAGCGCATAGGATCCGTATCTAGATTCATTTTTTTTGAATGTGGATTTCCACTTGTTTCACCACTATTTATTGAAAAGATTACATTTATTTGGGTTTATTTGGGGGCTCTCTATTTTGTTTCATTTAAATATTTGTGTTCTTTCACCAGTACCACACTGTCTTGATTCCTGGAGATTTACAGTAAGTCCTGAAGTTGGGTTGTGTCAGCCCTCTTCCCCAGGTCACAGACTTCTAGTTTTATCCTCACCTGGTGAATGGGGCTAGGGAACTTTATGGGATCTCTTTCGTAAGAGTACTAATCCCATTCATGAGGATTCTACCCTCATGGTTTAATCACCTCCCAAAGGCCTCACAAACTAATACAATCACCTTTGGAGATTAGGGTTTCAGCATATAAACTTGGGAAGAACACAAATATTCAGATTTTAATATTACTTTAAATATTAATGATCTAAAATACCAATTAAGAGACAGATATTAACAGAGTGAATTAAAAAATGAACCAATAATATGCTTTCTACAAGAAACTCCTAACCTGCCTCTTGAGAAATCTGTATGCAGGTCAGGAAGCAACAGTTAGAACTGGACATGGAACAACAGACTGGTTCCAAATAGGAAAACGAGTACGTCAAGGCTGTATATTGTCACCCTGCTTATTTAACTTATATGCAGAGTACATCATGAGAAACGCTGGACTGGAAGAAACACAAGCTGAATCAAGATTGCTGGGAGGAATAGCAATAAACTCATATATGCAAATGACACCACCCTTATGGCAGAAAGTGAAGAGGAACTAAAAAGCCTCTTGATGAAAGTGAAAAAGGAGAGTGAAAAAGTTGGCTTAAAGCTCAACATTCAGAAGATGAAGATCATGGCATCTGGCCCCATCACTTCATGGGAAATAGATGGGGAAACAGTAGAAACAGTGTCAGACTTTGTTTTTTTGGGCTCCAAAATCACTGCAGATGGTGACTGCAGCCATGAAATTAAAAGGCGCTTACTCCTTGGAAGAAAAGTTATGACCAACCTAGATAGTATATTCAAAAGCAGAGACATTACTTTGCCGACTAAGGTCCGTCTAGTCAAGGCTATGGTTTTTCCTGTGGTCATGTATGGATGTGAGAGTTGGACTGTGAAGAAGGCTGAGCGCAGAAGAATTGATGCTTTTGAACTGTGGTGTTGGAGAAGACTCTTGAGAGTCCCTTGGACTGCAAGGAGATCCAACCAGTCCATTCTGAAGGAGATCAACCCTGGGATTTCTTTGGAAGGAATGATGCTAAAACTGAAGCTCCAGACTAAAGCTGAAAGTCCAGTACTTTGGCCACCTCATGCGAAGAGTTGACTCATTGGAAAAGACCCTGATGCTGGGAGGGATTGGGGGCAGGAGGAGAAGGGGATGACCGAGGATGAGATGGCTGGATGGCATCACGGACTCAATGGATGTGAGTCTGAGTGAACTCCGGGAGTTGGTGACAGACAGGGAGGTCTGGCGTGCTGCAATTCATGGGGTCTCAAAGAGTCGGACACGACTGAGCAACTGAACTGAACTGAACTGAGCAAGAAACTCCAAATACAACACAGGAAGAATGAAAGTAAACAGAAAAAGATACACCATGCAAATACTAATTTAAAAAAAAATAGGATTGGCTAGTCAAAGCTATGGTTGTTCCAGTAGTCATGTATGGAAGTGAGAGTTGGATCATAAAGAAAGTTGAACCTCAAAGAATTTATGCTTTCTAATTTTGGTGCTGGAAAAGACTCTTGAGAGTCCCTTGGACAGCAAACAGATCAAACTAGTCAATCCTAAAGGAAATTAATTCTGAATATTCAGTGGAAGGACTGGTACTGAAGCTGAAGCTCCAATACTTTGGTCACCCAATGCAAAGAGCTGACTCATTGGAAAAGACCCTGGTCCGGAAAAGATTGAAGGCAAAAGAAGAGGGCAGCAGAGGATGAGATGGTTAGATAGCATCATCGACTCAACGGACATGAATTTGAGCAAACTCTGGGAGATAGTGGAGGACAGAGGAGCCTGGCATGCTACAGTTCATGTGTCACAACGAGTAGGACATGACTTAAGAGACTGGACAATAGCAACAAGAAATATTTATTTACATCAGATCCAGTAGACTCCTCATTGAAAAATCATACTACAGACCAAAAGAGATATTGTTGTTGTTGTTGCTGCTGTTCCCTTGTGGCTCAGCTGGTAAAGAATCCAACTGCAATGAGGGAGACCTGGGTTCAACCGCTGGGTTGGGAAGATCCCATGGACTATAGCCCATGGGGTTGCAAAGAGTTGGACATGACTGAGCAACTTCAGTCACATTAAATAATGATAAAAGGATTGGTCCATCAGGAAGACATAACAATTTTAGATGTGTATATACCAAACAGCAGAGCCTCATCATACATGAAGAAAAAACTGATAAAGCTGAAAGGAGAAAAGTCTGCAGTTATAGGTAAAGGCCTCAACAATGCACTCAGCAATTGATAGAACTATTAGATAGAAAACCAATAAGGATACAAACTGAAGGATTCAAACTGAAGAAGGCAATCAACAGGATCTAATTGATTATTTAGAACATTCTATCAATAACAGTGGAATACATGTTTTCTTCCTAGTGCTTCCAAAATATTGCTCATCAAGATAGACCATATCTTGTGCCATACAACAAATCTTAACAAAGTTAAAAGAATCAAAATCACACACGTTGTATCCTCTAACAGTACAATCAAACTGGAAATGAGTAACTGAAAGACAAGAAAATCTCCAAACACGTGGAAATTAACCAACACACTTCAGACTAATCCATGGTTCAAAAAAGGAAGTCTCAAAAAAACTATTTTAAAAACACACAGAAATAAGCGAAAATGAAAATACAACATATCAAAATTTCTGGGACACAGTGACAAGAGGGAAATTTATAGTACTAAATGTTCACATTTAGAAAAGAGTGAAAGTCTCGAATCAGTCATTTAAATAGCTTTCTCAAAAAACTAGAAGCAGAGCAAAATAAACCCAAAGCCAGAAAAAGGGAGAAAACAAAACAAAACAAAAAAAGACAAGAGCTGTAATCACTGAAATTGAAATCAGAAAAGCAATAGAGAAAATGAATGAAACAAAATCTGGTTCCTCAAAAAAATCCATAAAATTTATGAACCTTGTCTCTCAGAAGACTGATGTATTAGTTTCCTAGAGCTGCCATAAAAAATTACCACAAACTGTGTGGTTTACAACAGACACTCACTCCTTCATAATTCAAGAGGCCAGAAGTACAGCACCTAGGTGTCAGGAAGACTGGGTCCTTCTGGGGGACTCTGAGCAAGAATCTGTTCCATGCCCCTCTCTTAACTTCTGGTGCTTGCCAGCAAACTTTGGAGTTTCATGGCTTGTAGACACATCACTCCAATATCTACGTCCATACTTACATCATCTTCTTTGAGTCTCTGTGTGTCTCATCTCCTTCCTTTTTTTATTCTAAAGATACAAGTCACTGGATTTAGGGTCTAACCTAAGTCCAGAACGATCTCACCTCAAGATCTTTGCCTTAGTTATATCTGCAAAAATCCTCATTCCAAATAAGATGACATTCTAAAGGTCCAGATGGATATATCTTTAGGAAATCATCAATCTACTACAACTGACAAAGATAAAAAGAGAAGACCCAAATCATCTGTCTCAGAAATGAAACAGCGGCTATTGCTATAGATCCTGTAGCTGTTGTTTTTTTTTTTAATATTATTCTCTTCAATCAGTTCAGCCCAGTTGCTCAGTTGTCCTACTCTGTGGTCCCGTGGACTGCAGCATACCAGGCTTCCCTGTTCATCACCAACTCCCAGAGCTTGCTCAAACTCATGTCCATCAAGTCAGTGATGCCATCCAACCATCTCATCCTCTGTTTTTTCCACCACCAGGGGCTTTTCCAATCAGTTAATTCTTCACATCAGGTGGCCAAAATATTGGAGCTTCAGCATTGGTCCTTCCAATGATGATTTCCTTTAGTATTGACTGGTTTGATTTCCTTGCAGTCCAAGGGACTCTCAAGAGTCTTCTCCAACACCACAGTTCAAAAGCATCAATTCTTTGGTGCTCAGCTTTCTTTATAATCCAACTCTCACAACCATACCTAACCACTGGAAAAACCATAGCTTTGACTAGATGGATTTTTTTAATGGCTTCAGGATCTGCAGAGATATCCCTCTGTTTATTCCTGGTTTTACTGGAGAATTCTACCAAACATATAAAGAAGAAATAATATCAATTTATACAAACTCTTGCAGCAAATAGAGGAAGAGAAAATACTTTTGAACTCATTTTGTGAGATTGTTAGTCACTCAGTTGTGTCCGGCTCTTTGTGCCCCACCATCCATGGAATTCTCCAGGCAAGAATACTGAAGTGGATTACCATTTCCTTCTCCATTTTGTAAGATTAGCCTGATTCCAAAACCAAACAAAAACAGCCCCCAGTACTCCGTATTAATATCTCTCATGAGCTTATACATAAAAGCCTTCAATAAAATATTTGCAAACTGAATCCAGTAATGAATGAAAAGAATTATATCATGGCTAACTGGAATTTATTCTAGGTACAGAAGGCTGATTCAACATTTTAAAATGAATCAATGTAATCTACTAACCAATAGGCAAAAAAGAACCAACCACAATTAAATCAATTGATGCAGAAAAAGTATTTGACAAATCTAATACCCATTCATGATAAAAAAAAAAAAAAACAGTTAGCAATATAGGAACAGGGGGACCTTCCATGACTTGATAAAGAGCATCCACAAAAAGAGCTGCAGCTAACATTCAATCGTGAATTACATAACAGTCTACCTTTGAGACCAGGATCAAGACAAAAAGAGCACCCCTCTTATTTAATATAAAACCCTCATATTTAATATAAAACAAAGTTCTAGTCTCTGCTGTTAAGATGAAGAATATACACATAAAATATATACATAAAAAGATATTCCTCATTATTAGCCATCATTACACACCTATCAAAATGGCTAAAATAAAAAACAGAGAACACCAAACACTGACAAGGATGTGAAGAAACCAAATCATTCATAGATTTCTGAACAGAATGTAGAAAACAGCCACTCTAGAAAACAGGCTGGGAGTTTCTTATGAAACTGATCATGCCACTACCATATCATCCAGTAATTTTACTCTTGGGCATTTATTGCAGAGAAATAGAAACTTATATACAAAAATCTGCACATAAATGCTCACAACAGCTTTATTTGTAATAACCAAAGTGTGAATGTTCAAACAGACTTTGCTGCATCCAGAGCATGGAAAACTTCTCAGCAATAAAAAGGAATCACTGATATACTGAATCATTGATATACAACATGCAATGACTTGAATGAACTTCAAAGAATTATGCTGAGTGAAAAAAAATTAATCCCCAAAGGTCATATACTGTATTATTCCATTTATATAACATTCTTGAAATGACAAAGTTGTATATGTGAAAAGCAGATTAATGATCACTTAGGACTCCCTGGTGCTCAGTGGTGAAGAACCTGCCTTACAATGCAGGAGATGGGAGTTTGAGCACTAGGTTGGGAAAATCCCCTGGAGAAGGAAATGGCAACCCACTGCAGTAGTCTCGCCTAGGAAAGCCCATGGATAGAGGAATCTGGTGGACTATAGTCCATGGGGTTGCAAAAAAGTTGGACATGACTTAGCAACTAAACAACAACAACAACGAGGGAGAAAGTGGGTATAGCTATGAAAGGCAACAAGAGAGAGTCTTGTGGTGACGGCATTGTCCTGTATTTTGACTGTATCAATGTCCATATTCCAGTTGTAATATTGTACAGAGTTTTGGAAGATGTTACCACTGGAGGGTAACTGAATAAACAGTATATAAATCTCCCTATATTGTTTCTTACAAATATATGTGAATCCACAGTTACCACAAAATTGAAAGCTAAGTTTTATTTTTAAATATTTACACACACATAGTAACAGGAGACAAAAATGTACACATGAGGAGCGTAGTTCTCCCAGAGTTAAGCGGGGAATTAAGTAAGTTTTTATGGTGAAGGAAATGGCAACCCACTCCAGTATTCTTGCCTTGAGAATCCCAGGGACCGGGGGAGCCTGGTGGGCTGCTGTCTATGGGGTCGCACAGAGTCGGACACAACTAAAGCAACTTAGCAGCAGCTGCAGCAGCATGGATGATACAGCCATTGACTTGATCTTACAAGCCAAGCAAATGTTCTCCAGATGAACAAAGGAAGAGAGAAAAGGCACTGGAATTAGAGAATATATTTCTCCAAGATGGGTAGACAAATTTGCCCAGAGAGGGGAAAAAAAAGTTCAGGGTATATCATCTCCCTAATGATCAGTTCCAGAAATGCCTAACACCCCCAAAAGAATCATCCAGCATGGAGATAGTCAGAAGGTCAATGTAGCTTAAATGAAATTGTGTTTGTTGCAATCCACTTGAGTAAAGTAAATTAACTTGTTGGTATAGAATTAGAAAATTTGGAGATAACTTCTGAATTATAATCAATGTAATCATTTTGTTGATAAAATTATATTTTATAAAATATAATAAGGAAAAACAAATGAGTCAATGTTTTCACTTGGGACTCTGTGACACAAGAGATTTCTAAAATAGCATATTTACTATAGGAGGATTTTGTTTTAGCAAAGTGGCATTAAGGAAATCTAACTGTTCTGCTTTGTTCTATACTGGAATCTGAGATTTCAGAGCATGTCATCATTTTGAAATGCAGGTCAATACAAAGATAGGATTAAGATAAGCAAATTAGCTTAATAACCACTTGGAATGCAAGTTTTCCAAACAGTGGAATATTTCTGTGCTTACTGTTATCTCACCATCTCATTTTCTAGAATGAATTAATCTAGTTAGAGAAGAATCCCATTAACCATCAAGGGTACCTGAAGACAGATTGTAATTGACAAAATCTTATGATACTCCTGAATCTATTTCATGAGACTCCCTCCAGCATCTTATTTTCTAGAAATAAAGGGAATATTTCATTAGGTGTAAAGTCTGCAATTATTTCATTCTGTTCCGTTCTGTTTAGTCGCTCAGTCGTGTCCGACTCTTTGCGACTCCATGAATCGCAGCATGCCAGGCCTCCCCGTCCATCACCAACTCCCGGAGTTCACTCAGACTCACGTCCATTGAGTCCGTGATGCCATCCAGCCATCTCATCCTCGGTCGAGGATTATTATTTCATTAATTGTGAGTATATCTATCAGACATGCAGATGATACCACTTTAATGGAAGAAAATGAAGAGGAACTAAAGAGCTTCTTGATGAAGGTGAAAGAGGAGAGTGAAAAGGCTGGCTTAAAACTCAACATTCAAAAAACTAAGATCATGGCATCTGGACTTATCATTTTATGGCTAACAGATGGAGAAAATGTGGAACAGTGTCAGATTTTACATGCCAGGCCTCCCCGTCCATCACCAACTCCCGGAGTTCACTCAGACTCACGTCCATTGAGTCCGTGATGCCATCCAGCCATCTCATCCTCGGTCGAGGATTATTATTTCATTAATTGTGAGTATATCTATCAGACATGCAGATGATACCACTTTAATGGAAGAAAATGAAGAGGAACTAAAGAGCTTCTTGATGAAGGTGAAAGAGGAGAGTGAAAAGGCTGGCTTAAAACTCAACATTCAAAAAACTAAGATCATGGCATCTGGACTTATCATTTTATGGCTAACAGATGGAGAAAATGTGGAAACAGTGTCAGATTTTATTTTCTTAGGCTCCAAAATCAATGCGTACAGTGACTGCAGCCATGAAATTAAAAGACACTTGCTTCTTGGAAGAATAACTATGACAAACCCAGAAAATATATGAAAAAGCAGAGACATCACTTTGCCAGCAAAGGTCAATCTAGTCAAAGCTATGGTTCTTCCAGTAGTCATGTGTGGATGTAAGGGTTGAACCATAAAGAAGGCCAAAGAATTGACACTTTTGAACTGTGGTGCTGGAGAAGACTCTTGAGAGTCTCTTGGACATCAAAGAGATCAAATCACTCCAACCTAAAGGATACTAACTCTGAATATTCATTGGAAGGACTGTTTCTGAGGCTGAAGCTATAATATTTGGTCACCTGATATGAAGAGTAGACTCACTGGAAAAGACTCAGATGCTGGGAAAGATTGAGGGGTAGAGGAGAAGGGGAAAACAGAGGATGAGCTGGTTGGATGGCATCACTGACTCAATGGACATGAGTTTGAGCAAACTCAGGGGAATGGTGATGGAGAAGAAGCCTGGCATGCTCTCTCCTTCTTCGACTTCCATGGAGTCCAAGAGTCAGACAAGACTTAGCAACCGAACAGCAATAAAAACACGGAGTTGGCAGAAATGCAGACATCAAAAGTATTTTACACAGGGCGGGGGCATATTTGTAAATCTTATTCAATTAATTTCTGTTTTTAGTCTTTGATTCATCTCGGATGCTTCATTTATTTTCAGACCCCAGGCTAAAGCTAACTTGTTGAACTTTCATTAGCCCTAGAAAGATTTAGAAGAAGACCAACCTTACATTTGGCTACCATCTCATCTTCCAAAAGCTAGTTTTTCTCCTTCACCTCTCTGTAAAGCATCCAATACTTATGAGCCACCCCTCAAAATCTATTAAATCTTTTCCTAGAAATTTAAGTGAATTTGACGTGTTGCCAGTCTGACCAGGGCAAAGCATCTGAATGCAACTGAGTTGTAGATGAGCTTTCATTTTAAATCCACTCTGAGAAAAGACATAAGCCAAAATGTGGGGCCCTGGAGAGAGTCTTAATTTGATGACTGTGTGATGACCCAATGCTGGCTGGTTCCCAGTTGCCAAATAACACGGTAGTGAGCTTCAAACAAACAAACCTTTAGTAAGCTCCTTTTATGTGCCTGAGACTGTGCTAGGTACTGGGAATAACAAGAAAATGTAACCTATGCCTTCAGGTAGTTCAAGATCTTTGAAGAAGACAGGAACCAAGGGAAATAATTACAGCACATCATTAGTTACTCCACCTTAGAATTTCCATTGCATTAGGCATAAATATCTGTTGGCACTTACCTCACACTATGGTTTCCTCAGGTCCTAACACAAAGTCAGGCATATAGCAGGCTCTCAAAAACACCTAGGAAGGGATGAGAGAATAAATAAATGAGTAAGCAAAACATTGTTGAATTACCAATGCAGAGTATGACAGAAGCAATTAACTCTGGCAGAAAAAGGATGTCTTACAAGAGACGGTAATTTGAGCAGAGGTTTAAAGCATGTCTAGCACAGTGTCTGACCTTGAGTAGGCTCACAATAAAAGTCAGGTAATTCAATTAAGTGGAAGTTCAGGTGGAGAAAGAGGGCATTTAAAGGCAAGGATAAGGATATTCTAGGGCAAAAGAAGTTCCACCAGCGCTTAGTGTACATAATGCCTGGTGTGTGGTAGGGACACAAAGTGTATTTATTGAAGGAATGAATAATAGGTGAATGAATGGATCAAAGAATGTAACTAACAGCAAGTACAAAGTCATCAGTATTGTAAAAAAAAAAAGGAGTACATTTAAGGAATGAGATATATGGAAAATTATATAATTATAAAAGAGAGAAGAAAGAAAGATGGTTAGGGCAGAAATGAATGGAGTATATAAAAAAAAAAAAAACATGATGCAAGGAACGAAGCTGCTTGGAAACAGAGGAACTAGACAAGGAGAAAAGAAATTTTTTAATGAACACTGGGACTATTCCAGGGACTACAGAACTGGAGACCTGGCAGCTGTGAGGAATGAACCAGGTACATCACAAAAGTCAAAGGAGGGCAACAGGGTTCTGACTGGGGAAGAAGTCAGCAAATTATTATCGAAAGATCACACAAAGGAGCGCGGTCCAGGGGGAGCTAACCCACAAAGAAAATAAAAATGAAGAGTCAGGGGAAAAAATGATCGTCTTTAAGTTGGGGCAAATCTGACTGAGCTTTGTTAGTATATTAGTTATCTAATACTGCATAACAAATTAACCTCAAAAATAGTGGCTTTTAAACAACAATACATAGTTATTACCTCACACAGTTTCTATGAGTTAAGAATTCAGGAACAGTTTAGTTGGCAATTTTGGCCTAAGGCTTGTCTTATCCTAAGATTGCAATAAAAATGCTCTCCGGAGCTTCATCTGACACTTGGCTGGGGCTGGAGAGTCAGTCAGTTCAGTTCAGTCGCGCAGTCGTGTCCGACTCTTTGTGACCCCATGAATCGCAGTATGCCAGCCCTCCCTGTCCATTACCAACACACGGAGTTCACTCAGACTCACGTCCATTGAGTCCATGATGCCATCCAGCCATCTCATCCTCGGTCATCCCCTTCTCCTCCTGCCCCCAGTCCCTCCCAGCATCAGAGTCTTTTCCAATGAGTCAACTCCTCGCATAAGGTGCCCAAAGTACTGGAGCTTCAGCTTTAGCATCATTCCTTCCAAAGAAATCCCAGGGTTGATCTCCCTCAGAATGGACTGGTTGGATCTCCTTGCAGTCCAAGGGACTCTCAAGAGTCTTCTCCAACACCACAGTTCAAAAGCATCAATTCTTCGGCGCTCAGCCTTCTTCACAGTCCAACTCTCACATCCATACATGACCACAGGAAAAACCATAGCCTTGACTAGATGGACCTTAGTCAGCAAAGTAATGTCTCTGCTTTTGAATATACTATCTAGGTTGGTCATAACTTTTCTTCCAAGGAGTAAGTGCCTTTTAGTTTCATGGCTGCAGTCACCATCTGCAGTGATTTTGAAGTCCAAAAAAACAAAGTCTGACCCTGTTTCTACTGTTTCCCCATCTATTTCCCATGAAGTGATGGGGCCAGATGCCATGATCTTCGTTTTCTGAATGTTGAGCTTTAAGCCAACTTTTTCACTCTCCTCTCTCACTTTCAACAAGAGGCTTTTTAGCTCCTCCTCACTTTCTGCCATAAGGGTGGTGTCATCTGCATATCTGAGATTATTGATA
>SJXQ01008253.1:0-47697 GCA_006408695.1 Aepyceros melampus | reverse complement strand
AGAGTAACTCAGTCATATGTCTGTAGGGGCCTGAGGTTCACCTTACATGGAACTTTCTGCAGAGCTACTTGATGTCCTTGTGGCATGCAGCTGGTTTTCCCTGAAGCAAGTATTCCAAAAGAGGGCAAAGTGGAAGCTGCCTTATCTTTTATGACCTAGCTTTGGAAATGAAGCCCCATCATTTCTGCAGTAACTATTGGCTACATAGATCATCCCCATTCAAAGTGGGGCCTCCATAAAGGTGAATACCAGGTGACAAGAATCAGAGGGAGGCTATCTAAGAGGCTACCTTGGAGGTTTGTTGGAGGCTGGTTACTGCAAATTGTGTCCACTAATTACTTGATCTGATGTAGTTCTCTAAATTTGTCAGGCAGGGAAGTTCAATAAGAGGGAACAAAAGTAGCTTTCCATAGCTTCAGGGTTATGATATCCTTGTCCTAGCTGATACTTCTTTTAAAAGTAAAACATTACTTCTTTCTATCCAGGCTCCCAATGTTGAGTCTCACTGGTATGTCTTGGTTCCAATAAAAAACCAGGAGCCCAATCATTTTGATGGGGTGGGTGGGGAGGTATCAACACAGGAACAGCTCTATCAGAACTGCTGGGCTGAGCATGACACAGCCTCTGGCAGTGTGGCAGGGGCAATCAACTCTGACTGCTCCTGCTCCTGGCTTGATTCCTCCCAAAGGGAGGCATGCAGGGCAAACAATAGAAGAGGTGGCAAATGCCCTTACAACCCCAGGGTAAAAATATGTCCACTCTGGCCATATCTAAGGTCTTCTTTGGGTGGTATAACATCACATCTTTTATCTCTCTGTCTTTTTTTACCAATATATTTTTATCATCTGAGTGTACTGAAAATGTAAATATATCACCCAACAAAATATGTGCAAGACTTGTATGCTGAAAACTATGAAACATGGTTGAGAAAACTAAAGAAATTTAAATAAATTCAAAAATATACTCTGTTTATAGATTGGAGACAGAATATTGTTACGATATCAGTTATCCCCAAATTGATCCATAGACTCAATGCAATCAAAATAAAATTCAAGACCTTTCTTGTGGTTCAAGTTGATAATAGGATTATAAAATTTATATGGAAATGAAAAGAACCTAGAATAGCCAACACAACATTGAAAAAAAAAAAAAAATAGAAAATTTACTTTACCTAAAATGCTACAATGATCAAGACAATTTTTTATTAATGTACCAAGGGAATGTTTCATGCCAAGATGGGCTCAATAAAGGGCAGAAATAGTATGGACCTAACAGAAGCAGAAGATATTAAGAAGAGGTGGCAAGAATACATAGAAGAACTATACAAAAAGGTCTTCATGACCCAGATAACCACAGTGGTGTGATCACTTATCTAGAGCCGGACATCCTGGAGTGTGCAGTCAAGTAGGTCTTAGGAAGCAATACTACCAACAAAGCTAGTGGAAGTGATAGAATTCCAGTTGAGCTATTTCAAATCCTAAAAGATGATGCTGTGAAAGTGCCGCACTCAATATGCCAACCAATTTGGAAAACTCAGGCAGTGGCCACAGGACTGGAAAATGTCAGTTTTCATTTCAATCCCAAAGAAAGGCAATGCCAAAGAATGTTCAAACTTCTATACAATGGTGCTCATTTCGCATGCTAGCAAGGTAATAGTAAAAATCCTTCAAGCTAGGCTTCAACAGTACATGAACCAAGAACTTCCAGGTGTTCAAGCTGGATTTAGAAAAGGCAGAGGAACCAGAAAGCAAATTGCCAACATCCAAAAGTGAGAGAATCCCAGAAAAACATCTACTTCTGTTTCATTGACTACACTAAAGCTTTTGACTGTGTGGATCATAACAAACTGAGGAAAATTCGTAAAGAGATGGGAATAGCAGACCACCTTACCTGCCTCCTGAGAACCTGCCTCGACCTGTATGCAGGTTGAGAAGCAACAGTTAGAATTGGACATGGAACAATGGACTGGTTCCAAATTGGGAAAGGAGTACACCAAGGCTGTATATTGTCACCCTGCTTATTTAACTTATATGCAGAGTACATCA
Organism: Aepyceros melampus; assembly: GCA_006408695.1. Classification (NCBI taxonomy): domain Eukaryota; kingdom Metazoa; phylum Chordata; class Mammalia; order Artiodactyla; family Bovidae; genus Aepyceros; species Aepyceros melampus. The sequence goes on along the minus strand of SJXQ01008253.1, from coordinate 45,652 downwards.
TGTGAAATGCCAGGCTGGATGAAGCAAAGCTGAAATCAAGATTTCCAGGAGAAATATCAACAAACTAAGATATGTAGATGATCACTGTAATAGCAGAAAGCAAAGAGGAACTTAAGAGTCTCTTGATGAAGGTGAAAGGAGAGTGAAAAGCTGGCTTAAAACTTAACATTCAAAAAACTAAGATCATGGCATCCAGTCCCATCACTTCATGCAAATAGATCAGGAAAAAAGAAACAGTGACAGACTTTATTTTCTTGGGCTCCAAAATCACTGCAGACAGTGCCTGCAGCCATGAAATTAAAAGACACTTGCTCCTTGGAAGAAAAGCTATGACAAACCTAGACAGCATAGTAAAAAGCAGAGTCATCACTTTAACGATAAAGGGCCATATAGTCTAAGCTATGATTTTTCCAGTAGTCATGTACAGATGTAAGAGTTGGACCATAAAGAAGGCTGAGTGCCAAAGAATTGATGCTTTCAAAATGTGGTGTTGAAGAAGACTCTTCAGAGTCCCTTGGACAGCAAGGAGATCAAACCAGTCAGTCTTACAGGATATCAATCCTGAATATTCTTGGAAGGACTGATGCTGAAGCTTAAGCTCCAATACTTCAGCCACCTGATGTGAAGAGCCAACTCACTGGAAAAGACTCTGATGCTAGGAAAGATTGAGGGCAGGAGAAGGTGGCGACAGAGAATGAGAGAGTTGGATGGCATCACTAACTCAATGGATGTGTTTGAGCAAACTCAGGGAGATAGCGAAGGACAGGGGAGCCTGACATACCACAGTCCATGAGGCCACAAAAGTCAGACAAGACTGAGCAACTGAACAACAAAAGACAGACATAGATTAATGGAAGAAAACTATGTCCAGAAACAGACACAAATATATACAGTCATTTGACTTTCAACAAAAGTGCAAAGGTAATTCCATGCATAAGGACAATCTTTTCAACAAATAGTGGTGAAACAATTAAATATCTGTGTGTTAAACAATGAAATTCAGCCCATATTTCACATGATGTATAAAAATAAACTCAAAATTGGTCACGACTGAAATGTGAACCCTAAAACTATAAAGCTGGTAGAAGAAAACATAAGAGGAAATCTTTGAAACTTTGGGTTGATCAAAGAATTTTTTTAAATCACAAAGTATAATAATTTTTAAATTGGTGTTAGATTATTGTCAAATTAGGAGCTTCTACTTGAGAAGAGAATGAAAAGTCATGCTGCAAAATGGGAGAAAGCATTTTGAACTAGAAATCTGATAAAGGATTTGAATCAGAATATAAAAAGAACTTTCTCAAAATTTAACAATAAAAATAAAAGTAAAGCTTCCCTAGTGATCTATTGGTTAAGAATCTGCCTGCCAATGCAGGAGACACAGGTTTGATCCCTGGTTCAGAAAGATCCCACATGCCATGGAGTAACTGTGTGCTCCATGTATAGGACCTGTGTACCGCAAGTATCGACCCTCTGCTCTAGAGCCAAGGAGCCACAATTACTGAAGCCTGGGCACCCTAGAACCTGTGCGCCTCAAGAGAAGGCACTGCAATGAGAAGCCCACACACCACCTCTATAGAGTAGCCCCTGCTCACCACGACTAGAAAAAAGTCCATGTAGCAACAAAGACCTAGCACATTAAAAAAAAAAGAAGAACAACAACTACACACTTGTTTTAACTCTGTTTTATGAATTGAGAGGGAGAGGAAGAAGCATAGAGACTGAGGGTTTTTCATGTTTAAATGGTAACACCACACTCCTATGTGACCCTAGGTGGTGGGTAGGAAGGAAATTTTTGGCCTTTGGTGTAAAAAGCAGGTTAACAGTTGTTATTTCACCCTATTTTAACATGGAGATCTGAGGAATTGTATATAAATTATTAGCAATGATTTGTCCCAGATGAAGTGGGTTCTGGGGAACTAACACAAGAGTAAATAACATCTGAAATATGGAACTGGCAGAGACCACTTTGATTTCATTCAATATTATTTTAGCAGTCTACCAATTTTGTTTAGGAATTGAAGCAGACAAATTTCTTTCCTGGGTGTTTAAGGACTTACTGAATTTCAATTTAAATGACCAAATCTATCCAGTTTCTACCTATTGAAAACTAGCTCAAAGTAACGTTTTTCCCTTGTTCTTCTCAAGGTATGCAAATATATTAAACACAAAATAATTCTTCAGCCTTGGTCTTCTCACAAATCTTTAGAGTACCCACTCTTTATACAAGAGAGAAACGAATCCAGTAAACAAAATTGGCATGGTTTTCAAAAAATGATTATTCAGGAGAGACAAGTATACTCATCAGATGAAGATGTTGTGAATACCAGTTGAGAGAGAAGATTCCAAAATGCTTCCTAGCATTTCTGCCTGGTCATTAAGAAGAGATTCATTCCCAGGCCCTCTGAATCTGTCAGCAAAATCTCTTTCCCAGGTGATTTCTAGCCTGGTCCTCAAGTGGGGCTGCTCAAAGAAAGAGACTCACTGAATGCTGAGTTTTCACAATCATTTCCAAGATGCAAAGTAGCAAGAGACAGAGCACATCTGGTTGACATGTGATGTGAGGACACTTATGTAGGGCTCTCTTAGCCCCCGGCTTTGCAGGTAGCACTAGTGGTAAAGAACCTACCTGCAGTGCAGGAGACACAAGAGACTCGGGTTCAATCCTTGGTTGGGATGATTCCCTGGAAGAGGACATGGCAACCCATTCCAGTCTTCTTACCTGAAGAATCTCCATGGCCAGAGGAGCCTGGTGGGCTACAGTCCATACAGTCACAAAGAGTCAGACACGACTGAAGCAGTTTAACACACACACACGCTCTTAGACCCTCAGTTTGCCAGCCCAAGCATTTTTCTCTCTGCAAATCCCAGAAGAAGGGGGCAAGGGTGGGCAGAGTAGGGGAGAAGCATGCTGGGATCCATGTGGTTCCAGATGCAATGAGAGAGGTGCCCCAAAAGATGATTAAGACTTGGAATTCTGTAGACACTGGGGGCTGCCGAAGGTGGGAAAAGTCAGTTTTCATTTTACAGCTTATAGGAAATATCAAGAATATAGTGTTACCAAATGGGTATCTGCATGCACATTAAGTTGCCACTCATGTCTGACTCTTTGCAACCCTATGGACTATAGCCCACCAGGCTCCTCTGTCCATGGGATTCTCCAGACAAGAATACTAGAGTGGGTTGCCATGCTCTCTTCTAGGGGATCTTCCCGACCCAGGGATTGAACCCATTTTCTCTTACATCTCCTGCTTTGGCAGAAAAGTTCCTTACCACTAGTGTCATCTTGGAAGCCCCCAAAAGGGTTTGCCTATGCCTAATTCAGGGAATACTTATAAAGTCATATTAAGTCAGAAACTGTAAGGTGCTGGAAACACAAAGATCTCTTTGGACAGAAGGTAGGCAGATAAAGAATGATTCAGGAAACACTGATGGATATACAAATGACTGATACAGGTATAAGTATCAGCTAGGCTGCTTCTGACTGGAAATAATAGAAAAGTAGCTAGGAACAGGCATAAAAGATCAAAGAGCTCTACTAGCCCACTGAACTGAAAAGTCTAGAAATAGAACTGATCCAGAGGCTGCCTCATGTTAGCAAGGCTTCAGTTCCTTTCCCATTTTCAGAGCTGTTTTCTGCTCATCCTGAGGTGGTTCCATCCCTGCCCCGCAAATGACCAGATTCCAGGGCTTCAGGCTTTTGACCACATCAAGCAGAAAAGAGTGATTTTGTCACACCCATTCCTGTCAATGTCCTGAGAACAATGCTTACTGAACCCCATATGAAGCAATCTCTGTGGCCAGGGGATGAAATGCATTATCTTAATTAACCTCGAGGTTGCATGTTAACACAAGGTAGGAAAATAATTCAGTAGTTCAATTTATTAATAAACATGTGTGTGGGGATGTTGGGTGCAAAAGATGAGGGGACATCTGACTCTGCCAGAGGAAAGAACGGTGTGGGTTGGAGAGAAGAGCTTGGGGGGTGTTTCACAGTAAAGGAGATGCCAGCTGGGGCCACAGTATAAAGAAGCTTGAATGTCACGCTAAGAATCTCAGCCTTCAACCTGTGATGAAAGACATTGTTACAGCAAATTCATAGCATAAGCTATGTGATTTATTAGTATTGAGACATAATTTCCAAAAAGTTAAAACGTGATTCTCAAAAAGTTAAAACATGATTCTCATATGAATCTAGGACATATACATGTCAAAGATTTTGTTCAGTTCATTAATAAGGGATCTGATAAGAGTGTGAAGATGGATGCAGCATCTCAAGGACAAGGGTGTATATCACTCATCAGGAAAGTCATTTAAAAAAAGGGGGGAGGGAAGTTAGAAGAACATTACTAACATAAACCATTCAGGTATGACCTAAATCAAATTCCTTATGGCTATACAGTGGAAGTGAGAAATAGATTTAAGGGACTAGATCTGATAGACAGAGTGCCTGATGAACTATGGATGAAGGTTCGTGACATTGTACAGGAGACAGGAATCAAGACCATCCCTAAGAAAAAGAAATGCAAAAAAGCAAAATGGCTGTCCGAGGAGGGCTTACAAATAGCTGTGAAAAGAAGAGAAGCAAAAAGCAAAGGAGAAAAGGAAAGATATAAGCATCTGAATGCAGAGTTCCAAAGAATAGAAAGGAGAGATAAGAAAGCCTTCCTCAGTGATCAATCCAAAGAAATAGAGGAAAACAATAGAATGAGAAAGACTAGAGATCTCTTCAAGAAAATTAGAGATACCAAGGGAGCATTTCATGCAAATATGGGCTCAATAAAAGACAAAAATGGTATGGACCTAAAAGAAGCAGAAGCTATTAAGAAGAGGTGGCAAGAATACACAGAAAAACTGTACAAAAAAGAGCTTCACGACCCAGATAATCATGATGGTGTGATCACTCACCTAGAGCCAGACATCCTGGAAAGTGAACTCAAGTGGGCCTTAGGATGCATCACTATGAACAAAGCTAGTGGAGGTGATGGAACCAGTTGAGTTATTTTAAATCCTGAAAGATGATGCTGTGAAAGTGCTGCACTCAGTATGCCAGCAAATTTGGAAAACTCAGCAATGGCCACAGGACTGGAAAAGGTCAGTTTTCATTCCAATCCCAAAGAAAGACAATGCCAAGGATGCTCATACTACCGCACAATTGCACTCATCTCACACACTAGTAAAGTAATGCTCAAAATTCTCCAAGCCAGACTTCAGCAATATGTGAACTGTGAACTCCCTGATGTTCAAGCTGGTTTTAGAAAAGGCAGAGGAACCAGAGATCAAATTGCAACATCCACTGGATCATGGAAAAAGCAAGAGAGTTCCAGAAAAACTTCTATTTCTGCTTTCTTGACTATGCCAAAGCCTTTGACTGATGGATCATAATAAACTGAAAAATTCTGAAAGAGATGGGCATACCAGACCACCTGACTTGCCTCTTGAGAAATCTGTATGCAGATCAGTTAGAGTTGGACATGAAACAACAGACTGGTTCCAAATAGGAAAAGGAGTACGTCAAGGCTGTATATTGTTACCCTGCTTATTTAACTTACATGCAGAGTACATCATGAGAAAAGCTGGACTGGAAGAAGCACAAGCTGGAATCAAGATTACCGGCAAAAATCTCAATAACCTCAGATATGCAGATGACACCACCCTTATGGCAGAAAGTGAAGAAGAACTAAAGAGTCTCTTGATGAAAGTGAGAGAAGAGAGTGAAAAAAGTTGGCTTAAAGCTCAACATTCAGAAAATGAAGATCATGGCATCTGGTCCCATCACTTCATGGCAAATAGACGGGGAAACAGTGGAAACAGTGTCAGACTTTATTTTGGGGGGCTCCAAAATCACTGCAGATGGTAATTGCAGCCATGAAATTAAAAGATGCTTACTCCTTGGAAGGAAAGTTCTGACCAACCTAGACAGCACATTCGAAAGCAGAGACATTACTTTGCCAACAAAGGTCCTTCTAGTCAAGGCTATGGTTTTTCAAGTGGTCATGTATGGATGTGAGAGTTGGACTATAAAGAAAGCTGAGCACCAAAGAATTGATGCTTTTGAACTGTGGTGTTGGAGCAGACTCTTGAGAGTCCCTTGGACTGCAAGGAGATCCACCAGTCAATCCTAAAGGAGATCAGTCCTGGGTGTTCATTGGAAGGACGTTGTTGAAGCTGAAACTCCAGTATTTGGCCACCTCATGCGAAGAGTTGACTCACTGGAAAAGACCCTGACGCTGGGAAAGACTGAGGGCAGGAGGAGAAGGTGACGACAGAGGATGAGATCATTGGATGGCATCACCAACTCGATGGACATGGATTTGGGTGGACTCTGGGAGTTGGTGATGAACAGGAAGGCCTGGCGTGCTGTGGTTCATTGGGTCTCAAAGAGTCGGACACAACTGAGTGACTGAACTGAACTGACTGACTAACTTGAAAGTAAAACTGGTTAATATGCTTCAGAGCAGTGAAATCATAACCTTTGGAGATATTTTTTTCTTTGGAAAGAAATTACCTGCACTTCTGTTAGACAGAATACAGGTCTGCAAGTTAATAATCAACTGCATAAAGTCTGAGTCTTTAGTAGTAGCTATATAAGTATAATAACGTAATAGTACAATTGCTAGACACAGAGAATGAAATAATCCTTAGATGGGCCTGCTAAACCATGCTCTGACTGTATGTGTTAGTCACTCAGTCGTGTCCGACTCTTCGAGACCCCCACAGACAGTAGCCTGCCAGGCTTCTCTGTCCATGAAATTCTCCAGGCAAGAAAACTGGAGTGGTTTGCCATTCCCTTCTCCAGAGGAACTTCCTATCCCAGGGATCGAACTCTGGTCTCCTGCATCACAGACAGATTACTGGAGTGGGTAATATAAGAATACTGGAGTGGGTAGCCATTCCCATCTCCAGTGAATCTTCCCAACCCAGAGATCAAACCCTGCTCTCTCCCCTGTGGGCAGATTCAAACCATGCTCTAGTATGACATTAAAAAGACATACTTCTTCTTGGCTTTATTTCTAAGTTCTGGATAATTTTTGTCATTATCCAACACCACCAGAGCAATCTATTTAAGGTAGATTTTTTTTAAAAAATGGACTTCAGTCTTGTGGTACTTACATGTCAGTAAAAACTGTAATCAATTGTAACATAGTCATTAAAGGGGGCTTGAGGAGAACCGCTCAGAAAAGAAGCATTTTGATTGATTCCTTGAGTGGGAAGTAGTTGAAGTTAGATCCCCTTCACTAGGAGGACAGGGTGTCCTGCTACCGTCAGACTAGAAAAGAGTCGAGTAAGAGAAGTCAGAAGAAATGGGAAGGCCTTGGGACCTCCAGCACCCACAGAGACAATTGTTCCATGGATTATTCAGAAAGCAGCTGGACTGGAAATCAGGTGAATCCATCCTAGACTGTGATAGGCCTACTTCCTGGCCCCCTTCTTGCCCATTAAATGTTTCATTTAAAAGAGGAAAACATTCTATACACTCAGTAATTAAGTATGGCCAAGCTAAGCCAAGTTTAGGCCCACATTTTTGGGTTTATTAACGGGCTGGTTGAGAGAACTGAACCATGTGTTGTTTGGGAAAATTGGAAATGTTTAAAATAAATATTTGGCATCCTTTCTCTCTGACTGTTAAGATATGTTCATTTACTTATTCTTAGAAATAAAATTTCCACATTGAATATTAATTTGATAGAAAATTTTTAGCAGCCTTTCCTTAAAAATATAGTACAAAATATTAAAAGGCTATTTCCATTTTATAAAATGGGGGAAATAATAGCTCACTGGTCCAAATACAATTGTTAACTTATTGCTTGAGCCTTAGGTATAATAGTTACCATGTCATAGAGAATATACACCATCCACACCCCCTTAAAACTAGGGTTGCCACATTTAGGAAATAAAAGAAAATATGTCCAGTTAAATTTGAATGTCAGAAAAACAATGAATAATTTTTTAGTATAAGTAGGTCCCATGCAGTATCTGGGACATACTTGTAGAAGGCAGAAAAATGACCCAAAGAGATGTGCACATTTTAATTTCTGAACCTTGTTTACCTTATATGTGTAAAGGGACTTTTCATGTGTGATTAAGTTAGGTTCATCAGATTATCCTGGATTATCTGAGTAGATCCAGTGCATTCATAAGGGTCCTGATAAGAAAGATAGGAGCATCAGAAACAGAGAGAGATTAGAAGATCCTACAATGTGACTTTGAAGACAGAAGAAGGGTCCACAAGTCAAAGAATTGCCAGTGGCCTCTAGTAGCTATAATAGGCAAGGAAAGAGATTTTCCTTTAGAGGCTTCAGGAGGAATGCATGCCTGCTGACACTTTGATTTTAGCCCAGTGAGACCCAGTGGGATTTCTGGCACATAGAACTGTAAGATAATAAATTTATGTTGCTTTAAGCCACTAAATATGTGGTAGCTTGTTACAGGAGCAATAGGAAACATACAGAACTTACACTAAAAATTGTTGTTTATCTGACATTCAAATTTATTTTAAGTATGCTGTATTTTATTTGGCAATCTTACTTAAAAGCATGAGGCAGTGGGATGTGGTTGAGAACATGCTCGCATAGAAGACAGATGCCTGCTTTATTTTCAGGCCTGACTCCTCAGATGGAAAATGAGGAACTTGGCCTGGATGATCACTGTGGTCCCCTAGTGGTCCCTGATTCCATTATAGAAACATTACTTGCCAAAACAAAATAAAACAAACAGATGAATTTCTAAATGTTCTTAGTTCAGGACAGTTGTCTTTGCTGACTGTGTTTGTGTTCTATCTTCTCAGTTGTTTAGTCATTAAGTCATGTCTGACTCTTTGCAGTCCCATCAACTGCAGCATGCCAGGCTTCTCTGTCCATTACCATCTCCCTGAGTTGGCTCAAACTCATGTCCATTGAGTTAGTGATGCCATCCAGCCATCTCATCCTCTGTTGCCCCTTTCTCCTCTTGCCCTTGGTTTTTCCCAGCATCAGGGTCTTTTCCAATGAGTCAGCTCTTCGCGTCAGGTGGCCAAATTACTGGAGCTTCAGCTTTAGCATCAGTACTTCCAGTGAATATTCAGAGTTGATTTCCTTTAGGATTGACTGGTTTGATCTCCTTGCTGTCCAAGGGACTCTCAAGAGTCATATTCTCAGTAGTTCTCCTTCAGGTACTCACCCAGCTATGGATGACCCTTGCTTCCATTTGTGTGTTTGTCGATGACAAGGCATGGCCTTGCCTGTTCCTGAGTTCTCATGTTTCTTTCCCTCCTTGCTGCAGGTCTCTTCATACCTTCTCCTAACTCAGACTTTGTGATAGGCAATGCTAGTTGGCTGTTGTATCAGTATCCTACAGCTTCTGTAGCAAATTGTACTTGATTGCTTAATACAACACAAATTTATCTTACAATTCTGAAGGCCAAGATTTCAAAGTAAATCTCACTGGGTTAAAATCAAAGTCACAGTCACACAAAGTGGCACAAAATGCAGTCATAGGGCTGCTTTCCAGAAGGAGGCTCTAGAGAATCCATTTCCTTGCCTTTTCAGACTTCTAGATGTGCTCACTTTCCTTGGTTCATGGCCCCACATCACTTCGACTCCTACTGCCATCATCACATCTCCTTGCCATCTTCTTTTAAGGACGCTTGTGGTTGCCTTGTGTCCACCCAGAGAATCCAGGATTATATCCCCATCTGAAGAGCCTTAAATGAATCAAATATGCAAAATGTCTTTTTTCCCATGTAAAGTAACTTAATCACAGGTTCAGTGATTAGGACAAGGACATGTTTGGGGAGATGGTTAGATAGCATCACTGATTCAATTGACATGAACTTGAGCAAACTCCGGGAAATAGTGAAGGACATGGAAGGCTGGTGTGCTGCAGTCCATGGGGTTGCAGAGTCAGACATAGTTTAGCAGTTGAACAACAGCAACAACAAATCTTTGGGAAGCCATTATTCTACCTACCACATCTACTCAATATCTATTCTTCCCTTTTTTCATTTTAACATTTTGTTCACGGTGACAGTAAGATTGGCTGAAAAATTTTGTTTATAAATTTCCCTGGAAGCTACATGTGGTCATGTGACATGTCTGCCCAGTGAGATGTTGGTTGAAGTCTACTGGCCCATAAGAAGTAGAATTCTGGCTTCAAGAAAGCTGTTGTTTTCCTGGTTAAAAGGAGCAGATTCAGCTGCCCTCTTCCATTAACCCTGCTGCTGCTGCTGCTGCCAAGTCACTTCGATCGTGTCCGGCTCTGTGCAACCCATAGACAGCAGCCCACCAGGCTCCCCTGTCCCTGGGATTCTCCAGGCAAGAACACTGGAGTGGGTTGCCATTTCCTTCTCCAATGCATGAAAGTGAAAAGTGAAAGTGAAGTTGCTCTGTTGTGTTTGACTTTTTGCAACCCCATGGACTGCAGCCCACCAGGCTCCTCAATCCATGGGATTTTCCAGGCAAGAGTACTGGAGTGGGTTGCCATTGCCTTCTCCTCCATTAGCCCTACATCCTGCATAAAAAATGAATGTGATACCCAGAAGGGCAGCCACTCTGTGGCCAGCATGAGAATGAAAATCACACATGAAAGACAGCAAAGCAAAGCCAGTTAAAGAATGTGAGATCCCTGATGGCATTGTGGGAATGCCTCATGAGCCCAAGGCTGCCAATCCTGAGGCTTGTTAGCTAGGACAAAGAAATCCCTAATGGCTGGCACAAGGGTAATCAGTTCATGCAACTCATTCACAACTGATGTGACTGAGGCACAGGTTCTGTCTAAATTCTCTCTGCTCAAGGTGTGCTCCCTGAGCCAGCAGCAAGGATGTCACCTGACAGTGTGTTACAGTGCAGAATCTATGGCCTTTCTCAAAATTAGCTAAATCAGAATTTGCATTTTAACAAGAAAAGTATGCCCTTTCATTTGCTGGGGTTGATCTAGGTGCACCTCAGAGTTGGAGGCGCACCGCTCTGGAGCTCACAGAAGTCAAGGAGGGACATTGTCCTGGGTTTTCCTCTTCTGGACTGAAAGATATGGTCTGTCTAGAAACAATACTACCCTTGGGATATACTGGGATAAACTTCAAACGTTGAGAGGTGAGTACAAAATTGTATATTTATGATCCTTTAGTTTGTTTCTCACTGCTTACTGCCTCTCCACAGTGGTTACCCTGGTTTAAAGCGGATGTATTGTTCCTGTTTAAAGCGGATGTATTTCACTGCTAGTCAGCCTAAGGCCCCACATTTATTTTATTCAATCAAGACCAAATTGATAAGGAGTTGAAAACTGGGTGAATCAGGAAAAGGAGAACGATTGTGAGTGAAAGTCACTCAGTCATGTCTGACTCTTTGCGATCCCATGGAATAGTCCATGAAATGTTCCAGGTCAGAATACTGGAATGAGTAGGCATTCCCTTCTCCAGGGAATCTTCCCGACCCAGGGATCCAGCTCAGGTCTTCCACGTTGCAGGCAGATTCTTTACCAGATGAGCTACCGGGGAAGCCCAAGTGAGGGCCTGTCCTCATCTCCTCTTTTAAACACTCTTGGTGATTTGTAAAGACACTTGAAATGTCTTTGATGTGATCCACAACCCAGATAAAGAAAGTGCAGTAAATATGTAAATTCACAGAGAGGGGAAGCCAAAGAACCTTTTAACACACTGTGCTTATTTCTATGAAAGCTGTTAATTTATATAATTTAATATAAGCTATAAATTATAGGCTAATTTCTTTGCAATGATTTCTATTAGAGTATCACCAAGAGACATGGAGGATAAAACACAACCATCAAGTTTCCTGGAGAATGGAGGGAAAACATCGCAGGAGCAGATCTTCTATTTTTTTAATTTTATTTACTTATTTTTGGCTGTGCTGGGTCTTCATTGCTGTGAGATTTTTTCTAGTTGGAGCAAGCAGGGGCTGCTCTCTAGTTGTGGTGCACAAGCTTCTCACTGCAGTGGCTTCTCTTGTTGCAGAGCACGGGCTCTGGGGCTGGTGGGCTCAATAGTTGTGGCTCCCAGGCAGAGCGCAGGCTCCATAGTTGCGGCTCCCAGGCAGAGCACAGGCTCGGTCGTTGCGGCTCCCAGGCAGAGCGCAGGCTCGGTCGTTGCGGCTCCCAGGCAGAGCGCAGGCTCAGTTGTTGCGGTTCCCAGGCAGAGCACAGGCTCCATAGTTGCGGCTCCCAGGCAGAGCGCAGGCTCCATAGTTGCGGCTCCCAGGCAGAGCGCAGGCTCGGTCGTTGGGGCTCCCAGGCAGAGCGCAGGCTCGGTCGTTGGGGCTCCCAGGCAGAGCACAGGCTCTATAGTTGCGGCTCCCAGGAGAGCGCAGGCTCGGTCGTTGGGGCTCCCAGGCAGAGCTCAGGCTCGGTCGTTGCGGTTCCCAGGCAGAGCACAGGCTCAATAGTTGCGGTTCCCAGGCAGAGCACAGGCTCTATAGTTGCGGCTCCCAGGCAGAGCACAGGCTCGGTCACTGGGGCTCCCAGGCAGAGCGCAGGCTCGGTCGTTGGGGCTCCCAGGCAGAGCGCAGGCTCAGTTGTTGCGGTTCCCAGGCAGAGCGCAGGCTCGGTCGTTGCGGCTCCCAGGCAGAGCGCAGGCTCCATAGTTGTGGTGCACTGGTTTAGTTCCTCTGCGGCATTTGGGATCTTCTCGGATCAGGAATTGAACCTGTGTCTCCTTGCACTTGCAGGCACATTCTTTACTAATGAGCCACCAGGGAAGCTTGGAGCAGATTTTCTGATCGAATTTGCCCTCTTGAAGACTGTTTTGTGTGTTTTTTTAAATTTTAAAATTAATTTTTGAATAGGTAAATCCAAAAGGCACAAAAGAGTACACAGTGAAAAAAGTCTCTCCCTCATTAACCCTTCCCTCCATCTGCCGCATTTCTCTACCTCAAGGTAACCACTGCGACCAGTTTCTTGGGAATCTACCACATGGGAACTTTGCATGTTGGAAGATGCCTAAAAATGAGGTTGAAAATCAAGTGTAGGGTCGACTGCTCTGAATTGCGCTTGAGGCCATACATTAAAATTAACCTTTCTCATCATGCAAGTGCTTTCTATTAAGACCTTATGCTGTCACTTAATTTTTTTATATTATAGATCTCTGTCAGGTAAAGATCTAGAGTCTTGCCAGCTACTCATCCCAGAGGATTAAGGGGATGGTGCTCACAAAACACTCAAGAAAGGCTCAGAGTAAACATAAGTGGTTGCTATAGCTGTAGCTCCTTTCTATATAATCTGCATTTTATAGCTCTTTCCTTACCCCCAAGCCTACCACCGCACTTTTTCCCCACTGCAGCACCTTTTAGGGGTGAGAAGATAATAAGAAAGGGTGATTGATATAGGCAAGAATAAGGAGAATATTTTGAGGATTTTTGACTTGTTTGCCTACAGCTTCCCAACCCATTGTTCTTCAAGAAACCTGGGCTGTTTTCAAAAAGAGAGACACCTAACTGCATAACTTCACAGTTGTGTGACTTTATTTAATAATTCAAATAATTTGAGAATATTTTCCTTTCTTTTAAGAAAGATCAGATCATATTTTACATACTTTCTTCTTTCACTTAGTAATATGGTCACTGTTCTGAACATGTTTAATCATGTATAGCATGAGTATTTGAAAATAAGAATAGCTGCTATTCTATTTATATATTTAAAGATGCATATAGATTTGGTTCACTTTTATACAGTCAAATAAATATATGTTTTAGGAGGACTTCCATGTGCCAAAACCAAAAAGACATTGTATAGACACCTAAGACATTTTCCCTGCCCAATACAAAACCTTCTGTCCAATACAAAACTGATTAGTGTGAAACTGAAAGATTCAGAGAGAGTTCTCTGGGAACTGAGAAATGCAGGCGGTTACTTAAATTGCAATGTTTTGAGAAGACTTCTTGACTTTGTCCTGGATCATTTTGAATACTGATTACACGCCAGTGTACTGATTAACAAATAGGTGGACTTTTTAAAGAGATTAAAAATCCTGTACAAAGATGTTTAGAAACAGTATGAAACTGACTCTGGCAAGAGATATAAAAATTATAAGCAACTGAAGTAGATAGAAATTAGTAGACTTTATTTCCTTTTTAAATACAAGGCCTTTAATTAAAGCACTGTTGGGCAGAATGCTGCATGGTGATTTAAATCATCTGATTGGCCAATGTACAAAGTAATAATTGCCATGTACATTTCAAATTAAAGGGAATAGCCCATAAAGATAGTATTAAGAGTTTATATTTCCTTCTCCTTAATTTTGTACTATAGCTAACCTCCCAGACCCAAGACATTTCTAGCAATTAATGATTGGTTGAAGTTAATAGTTCTGACAAAGCCTTAGTTCACTGATCCTCCTCAGATGGTCATAACCTCTAGAATCTGGTCATTAACCTCCAGAAACCACTAAATAGGATGCAAAAAAAGATTTTACTAGTATCATATAAAAGGCTGTATAATTATTTCATACATATATAAGAAGATGTCTCTCATATATGTATTGTGCATAGTAAAGTTTCTAGAATGTTCTTCAAATACAGAAGAATAATTTGACATAAATATACTATGTATGTAGGGAAAATTATTACTAAGATCTGATATCCTAAAATGTTTTTACTTGTCCAAAGAAAAGGGAGTATAAAATTCCCCTTAAATTTGGGAGTGTTTGTTTTTGTCCTTAACACTTTGGGTGAACTTTTGAAAATCATAATGAGAGTGAATATTGGGTTGTAGGTAAAAGTCCGCTTGAAAATGGTACTGTATGTTTCCCAAAGTCTTAAAAGAACTGAATACAAACTACTTGAAAACATCACAAACACAGACTAATTTATTATTATAACCTCAAATCATATTTTCACAGTAATCTGTTATGATATGGGAATTTTTATAAGGAAAGATATGAAGTCTCAGTTGCTCATTAAATTGCTTGCTTTTTTTTTAAAAATAGTCTTTCCTCTGATTTTATGTCCTGAGCCCATGAAGCTTATTAAATGACACTGCAAAATTTCTTTAGATGGTGGGAGCTTTGGTTAAGTGAAAAAGCCTGTTGAGGTTTTTTTTTTTCCCCTGTAGTTCCTTAATTAGGGCTTCCTTATTACATCACAAGCATTAATTACCACATTATCCAGTAACAGATCAGACTAACCCTATCTTTCAGATCCTCATTAATCTACCAATAAACTTACGGCTCCATTAATATGGTTACATTTAGAATGTTTCCCCGAAGCACAGTATATCCATTACTGGGCTGAATAATGTAAAATGTATAAATCTCCTTTAGGCTGGAGATGTTTCTGAAAAGTCAGCTCTGACAGAACAGCCTTCCCTACACTCTCTACATAGGATTCCCACAGAATGTTTGCTTTATTTACTCTTTTAGCAGTGGAAGAATTTCTCAGCAGGATCAAGTTTGCTTCTTACAGAGTCCAAACCATGTGCTGTTGTCCAGAGCTTGGCTGTTTTCCATTTGGAATGGTTGAAAAAGAATGTGAGATCTTCCTATAGTGTGATCACCTCATCAAGCAGAGGGAGTGCTGCCATTTCCTTGCAATCCTAAACCAACCAGTATTTCCTGAATGCAAGTGTTCCCAGGATGATTGACAGTAAAAAGGGCACAGCATTGAGTTCACCTGTCCATCGCTGAGTGTGTCCAGTTCAGATGCAGAGCCTAAAGTGGTCCTGCAGGAGAGCCAGTCACAGAGAGGAAAGACTCTCCAGCCATCCACGCAGTCTGTGGGTCTCTCATTTATGAGCTGTGGGGGTGTGGGATTTTCCTTCATAACCTAACAGAAGGAAGTCTCTGAATCTCCCAACTTAACTTTATTGAACTCACCGCATCGTGGCTGCATTTGGCAGTTACTTTTTGCCTTCTTATTTTCTATAAAATAGTAGATAGATTTCAGCATGCTGTTTCCTACAAAGGATGTCAAAATGAATAAGAAGTTAAGATATTACTATCTACATATGGTATTTATCATAAGACATTTAAGAGAGCTTACATAAATACAAGATGCTCTCAAGAAATTTTTTAAAATTAGAAAATATTTTCCTGAAAAGAGGATATTGAAGTCAATGAATATTTTCTCCAACATGTCATCTAGATAAGACAAAATTCAGACAAGATAAAAGAAGGGAAATATTCAATACAAGCAGAGGTCTGTTAAAACAACTTTGTGATAATTTTTTAAGACCATTTCTCAAAGATTAGAAATTATGAATCTGTGAGCAGTCATGTAGTTATCAAATTTTTTAGAAAAATAACCTAGTCTTGGAATTTGGGGACTCATTTCATTCTGGAGATCAAGAAAACCCTTTATTGTTTAGTGAGCGGCAATGAAAGGTAAGGAAAAATGAAATGAGTCTGGAAATAAATGAACAGTTTCTTGGCTTCAGATAAGCATTTCTCAGAGTCTTTATGATATTATTGTAGAGCACATGGAGAACTAAGGCCTGGGTAATGGTACAGTCTGGTGGATTTATAGTTGATTAAACCAAAGAGGTCAAACAGGCAATCTATCAATGTTATATGGGAAAGAAGGCCTTTAAAGGAAAGCTCTGGGCTCTGTATTTGACCTTGCAACAGAGAAATGTGCTTCTCAGATTTGTAAAGTATGTAAAACTCATGATTCAAAAAGATCTCTAAAGACTGAAGAAATGGACAAAAATCAATGAAATGTAATGTACATGAATAAAAATTAAAACCTACATTTAGGCTCAGAAATCCCACTGTTAACCTGATGTTAAGTTTATATGAGAACACACACACAAACACATTCTAGGTGTTTTAGTTCATTTCAAGGGGAAAATGAGATGAGAACGTGAGCTGGTGAATGAACTAATGAGACCTTAATTTATATTAACTAAAGGATGGTTATTCCAGATCAAGGGAAATAACCATCCCAATAGGCGCATCCCTGGTCAGTCCACATCTGGAGTTGCAATTCTGTGTGCCACCCTGGGGAGGCCAGGCTGGGCTGAAGGGTAATGGAGAACAGGCAGAGGTCAGCAAGGAGGGAGGTCGAGGGGATGATTGGGGGTGATGTGGAGAGAGGCAAGCTAATGAGAATCTAAGTTTTTGAAAGCTCAGAAGTTTCCCATAAGAGGGAATGAAGCTTATTTCCTCAAGAATAAGGTAGAACATTAAAGGGGCTGTGAGAAAATTTTAAATAAGGGAAATTCACTGTTACACGGTACTACATCTGCAACACAAGTAAAACAGTAATCTGAAGTATTCATTAAGGGATTGCTTAAGCAAGTCAGTGGCATGAAAAAGAAAAGGGAAATGGACGGATTTTGAAAGAGCCTTAAGAGATTTATAAATCAAATGAATTGTGTGGGCCTTCTTGATTCCAACAATTGTCTGGTAGATCAAAGATTTTCTTAGATAATTAGGGAGATTACTTTTCAATAAAAGCTTTATTGAAATGAGTCACATGCATAAAATTTACCCTTTGAAAGTGTACAAATCAGTGACTTTTCATAGAGTAACAGTATTACACACCACTAACCATTATTTAGGTCTTCTTGGTGACTCAGACAGTAAAGTATCTGCCTATAATGCGGGAGACTCAGGTTCGATCCCTGGGTCGGGAAGAACCCCTGGAGAAGGAAATGGCAACCTACTCCAGTACTCTTGCCTGGAAAATCCCACGGACGGAAGAGCCTGGTAGTCTGCAGTCCATGGGGTCGTAAAGAGTCGGACACGACTGAGTAACTTCACTTCAACCATTATTTAATACCATCCATTTTTATCACCCCAAAAGATGCACCATAGTCTGTAACAATCACTGCCCAGTCCCCCTGATCCTAGCCCATGCCGCTAAGTCACTTCAGTCGTCTTCGACTCTGTGCGACCCCATAGACAGCAGCCCACCAGGCTCCCCCGTCCCTGGGATTCTCCAGGCAAGAATACTGGAGAGGGTTGCCATTTCCTTCTCCAATGCATGAAAGTGAAAAGTGAAAGTGAAGTCGCTCAGTTGTGTCCGACTCCTAGCGACCCCATGGACTGCAACCCCATGGACTGCAGTCCCCATGGACTCCAGGCTCCTCCATCCATGGGATTTTCCAGGCAAGAGTACTGGAGTGGGGTGCCATTGCCTTCTCCAGATCCTAGCCCATAGTAAACATGAATCTATTTTCTGTCTCTGTGGATTTGCCTTTTCTGGATATTCATATGAATGGAATGATACAATATGTGGTTTTTTGTGTCTGGCTTCTTTCACTTAGCATAATGCTTTCAAGATTCATCCACCTTGTAGCAGGGTATCAGTACTTCATTTCTTTTTATGGATGAATAATATTTCTTTCTAAAGATATACCAAATTTATTAATCCATTTATCAATTGATAGACATTGAATTGTTTCCATTTTGGGAGTAAATCAGTGGAAGTGAGAAATAGATTTAAGGGCCTAGATATGATAGATAGAGTGCCTGATGAACTATGGAATGAGGTTCGTGANAGAAGAAACTATAGAACTCTTAGAGGAGAACATAGACAAAACACTCTCTGACATAAATAACAGCAGGATCCTCTATGATCCACCTCCCAGAATACTGGAAATAAAAGCAATTTTTTAAAATTATTATTCCCTTCACCTTCTCTTCCTGTTCCACCCCTTCTTCCTCCTTTTCCTACTCCCTCCCTTTTCATGAGACTATGTATTTTTAATTTTTTTTGTATCTTTCATTTGAGAATCTAATCTTACTTTTATTTACTATATTTTTCTCCTTTTCATGTTTTTTTTTCTACAGTCTTCTTTCAACATTTATTTTGATATTCTTGAGTCTCACACAAAGTAATCCTATTTGACAGCTGATTCCTGCCTACTGTCCCCTCACGGCTGACTATTTATGTCTCTTGCTATATTCTCACATCATCCACATGCTCTGTATTCACCTTGGCTCTATCACCTCTTAGGATGCATCATTTATGAATCATATTCTCAAATGTCTTGACAGTTATCTCCAGATGAGCATTTTTTTTCTCATGAGGTACTAATTACATTGATACTTTATGTTTGAGGAAAACTCAGGATGCTTCCTCATTTTTCCATTTCAAGGGAACTGTTTCATGGTAGGTTTTCATATTCTAGTTTTCCTCATATGTTTGAAAATCTGTTACTGGAAAAGGAATTTAATCACTGCATCAGTTCAGTGAAACAGAACTTTATCAGGTATCTAGTCAGCAAAATTAAAGCAGATAACGAACATAATAACCCAGCACACCCAATAGCACTAGGGCAAGACTGAATTTTAGAAGTGCATGAAAGATACAGTGGAATAAGGCTTTTGATCAACCTAAGATGCTAGAGTGGATTGT
This sequence comes from Aepyceros melampus, assembly GCA_006408695.1. Classification (NCBI taxonomy): domain Eukaryota; kingdom Metazoa; phylum Chordata; class Mammalia; order Artiodactyla; family Bovidae; genus Aepyceros; species Aepyceros melampus. Next base: position 26,369 of record SJXQ01008253.1, on the reverse strand, counting down.
TTGAAGTTGAAAACATGCTTTTGAGAAAAGAATTGTCCTGATGTGTACTCTTTTATATTCAATTCATTAATATATATATATATATATATATATATATATATAACAGTTCAGTGAAACAGAACTTTATCAGGTATCTAGTCAGCAAAATTAAAGCAGATAACGAACATAATAACCCAGCACACCCAATAGCACTAGGGCAAGACTGAATTTTAGAAGTGCATGAAAGATACAGTGGAATAAGGCTTTTGATCAACCTAAGATGCTAGAGTGGATTGTTTGAAGTTGAAAACATGCTTTTGAGAAAAGAATTGTCCTGATGTGTACTCTTTTATATTAAATTCATTAATATATATATATATATATATATATATATATATACACTTTGAATCACTTAATTTAATATTATTTTCATAGATGCAAAACGAAGAGGGTCTGTGTATCTAACTGAATGTGTCTGACTAACACAACCAGCCTACTTAATAATTATTGACATTAATAGTAATAATTGGTCTATGCTAGGTCTAAACATAGGACTTCCCTGGTGATTCAGTGGTAAAGAATCTGCCTGCCAACGCAGAAGATGTAGGTCCAATCCCTGGGTCAGGAAGATCCCCTGGAGAGGGAAATGGCAACCCACTCTAGTTTTACTACCTGGAAAACCCCATGGATAGAGAAGCCTGGTGGGTGCAGTCCATGGGATGACAAAGAGTCAAACATGACTTAGTGACTAAACAATAACAACAGGTGTAAATATATTCCATAAAGATGTATTAATTATGAAAATGTTTTAAGTGACCAATAATATAATGTCAATGTTGTACATAAACACACTCTATATCTAAATAATGCCAAAAGTCCAGAGGAAATCAGAAAATGTGCAACAGGTACCTGGCAATTGATTAACAGTGTGAAAATATCTAGCTAATATACTGAATTTTTCCACTTTATCACAATATTTGTCATTATATTATAGAAACACACTTTCAGAAAATTATTTTAGTCCCTTTGCATTTGTTATTTGCTGCCCAGATAGTTATCTACCCAGAGAGAATACTGTAGTTACCTCATCATAATGTATATTTTCTTGGTAAAGACAGGAGGGTTATCAACCCTCCGTAAGCAGTGTAGGAATATCAATGACAGTAAAAATTACATATGTTTTCCATGTTATTATAAATGAATAGAATTCAGATAAAATGTGTTTGACCAGAACCCATTCATTTGTTAGGGCCTGAATTCAGTTTCATGGTATGGACCAAAAATAATTTTGGTAATATGGTAGTAAATTTCAGGTGTTACATTTGACATTTGAGTTTTATTGATTGCAACTTCTTTCACTTGGACAAGGTTGAGCTAGTGAAGATTGGGTAAAACAAGATATATTGACAACAGCAATCTATGATCCTAATATCTAGTTCATTGTAAAAATATAATGAAATAGAAATTTTAAATATAAGGCTTGACCTCAGTTACCACATCCAGTTGAAATTTAGGACATATGGCTTGCCAAAATGTGAGAAAACATTGATTTATGTGACGCTAAGGACTGCTAGGAGTAGCTAGAAAAATGGAGACAATTAGGTACCCTGAAGTCACAGAAAAGGTGAGGCAGGAAAGGTGAACTGATTTCCTTAGCTGTGGCAAGGTTCATGGGAGGAATGTGGTAATGACCTCAATGTTACCTGGGTTCAAGACAGTAAAAATGACTCATGAATATATAAAGGAACAAAGCTGTACAGGAAGTGACAATGGGCTGGTTATACCTCAGTGGCCTATGAGACCAAGAATCAAATAGAAAATATAGAGAAAAATGATTGTCAATGAAATGCATTAGGAATCCCTTGACTTTGGAGACACACCCACACAGAAAACCCTCCCAGTGAGCCCTGCTGTAAGTCTGGTCAAAGTACAAATGCAACAAACACTTTTGCAAAGCACATTATGTCCTTGCATGGTGCAAATAGCTTGATGTTTTCTAATTTAATACAATAATCATACAAAAAGAATACCCAACTCTACAGCTGAAAAAACAAGCTTGAAGAGGTCTTTCGTGCAAACTTACTAAACCAATAGCTAAGCAGGCATTCAAGCCAAAGACACTCAATTCCCTCCCTTTTCTACAAAACATACCAATTCATAAAACATACGTCTAGCTGAGAAATAAATATATAGCAGCACTTTTTTACAAGACTTCCAGTCTTTACAATTATATATAACTAATAAATAAAAGTGTAATAACTCTTAGTTTCAATAAAACTAATAAGTGAGTCAATTCCTAGGTAGGTTGATAAGAAGTCCAGGGTTCCCAAGGAGGAGAAAGGGGTCCAGAGCCCTTGAAAAGGAGAAAGGGGTCTGGAGCTCTCAAGGAGAAAAGAAAAACGTTCTTTTCTACATTGCTTTGCATTAGTCAATGTAACAAGGTGCCTTGCTCAAGGACACGTTTCTTCTTAACAAGAACATTCTGACTAATCCTGCCATCTTAAAATGTATATTATGGCAGCGGGTCTGGTAAGATCTTTCTATTGTTTATTCTAATTTTGTTAATTTAAGCTGTATGTTGTGGAAGTGGATCTGAAAAAGTATATAAGGCATTGATTAGACTAGTGAGGGGGACACTGTCCCACTTCTGCTGTCTATGTCAGAAGCTTTCTCTGTGCCTTTTTATACCTTAATAAAACTCTGCTACACAAAGGCTGTTGAGTGATCAAGCCTGGTCCCTGGTCCCGAAGCTAAATCTTCTTTGGAGATCATGAAGCCAACATCATTCACTGAAAGCTATTAGTAATAGACTGCCATTTCCACCTCTAACCATGGTTAACACTTTCTATAGCTCTTTAGGAAGAGAAACAATTATAACATTCTGTTGTTTTATCTGCTTTTGACAAAACTTAATCTCAGTAAGATGTAAAATGATATATTACACAGGTATGAATTTTCACATGAATTCTATTCATATCTAAAATTATCTAAAAGAGGACTTGAGTCATCACTTCATTGGGAAATAGATGGGGAAACAGTGGAAACACTGACTCGATGAATGTAAGTCTGAGTGAACTCTGGGAGATGGTGATGGACAGGGAGGCTGGCGTGCTGCGGTTCATGGGGTCGCAAAGAGTCAGACACGACTGAGTGATTGAACTAAACTGAACTGATAATTGGAAGATTGAAGAAGGAGACAGGACTATAGGATCGAAGAGTATCCTATTCTTTTCTCTTTTTGTGTGTGAATTTATCCTTCTTCTTCTGATTGCATATGAATTAGTCATGTTTCCTTCAAATTTGTCTCTTACTCCTCTTTTTTCCCCGATTTCTCTAAATTTAAATTATCTATCTTCACCCTCCCATTTTCTCTCTCTTGCTTCCCCAAGAGAGGAAGGATATGAGCATTAGCTGAGCTGGAGGAGAATGTATATATGGCAGTTCTTTATAGTTCCTCTTCAAGCCTTGGTGGAGGCTAATAGTGATTTATTTGAATTGCAAATTACCACATACAGTGTAAATAGCTCTTTAAAATGTTGAGAGTTATTACTGTAATTTCTTTTTTATTTCATTCTTTTATATTTTTGGATGAAATACCAAATACTGAACTGTGTAAATATTCTACCATTTGTCAACTTTATGGTTTATATAAAGGATTCTTTATTTTAATAATTTTGTCAGTTAATTTAATTTCATTAAAGTAACAGTCCCAAGACATCCAAATAAATGTATTGACTTAGAGTTTTATAAATTAAAGAAGAATTGTCAATTGACATAAAAATGACTAATTGGTTAATTCATGGAAATTAACTATTTAAGTTAATGAATTGTGAAACTGTAATATCACTATCTTGGTTTATCTAAATGGACTCTTCTGGCATCTGTTAAGCCTAGGAAGAAAGCAATATAAAACTCTCTCCAATCCTATTTAGTGAACCAAGGATTGCTTTTCCTTCATAGTCCACTTAATTTGTATGCTTTTTAAAAAACTATTTATAGAGAGGCTGAAGTGCATGGGAGGATTGATACTGTGCCAAGATTAGTATTTTCAGCATTTTCTTTAATTGGTGATTTATAAGGTGTCAGAGCACTAATAGAATCTTTAATTTTTCATCAGGTTTCTATTTTCTCTACTTATCTACATTTTAATTATGACCAAGTCTTATACAATTTAAATAGTGTTTCTGGAAATTTTGTAGACATTCTAAACTGAACTATGGTATCAGGCAGCTCACTAGAATGGAGATGGTGGGAAAATAATCACTAAATTGAATGGCTATTCACATTTAAATCATTAAAATACCTCACAGAACTTACTGAAAACTATGGTATAACAAAATTTTGAAAGTAAAAAACCTACTAATCAATGTTAAAGAATTCAAACACATAAATTATTTAATAATTAATAAAAATGATGCTGAAACAAGATAAAATCACTTTTTACAGCTGAACAAATAGTCTTGTATAATGTCAATATTTAAACTAAATAATAGGACACATCAGTCAACAAATTCTAACAGCAATGTAAAAGTGAGTACAATGTATCAAGTTGTCTAACTATGCAAATTAAAGGCTCTGTTGCTACTGCTAAGTCACTTCAGTCGTGTCCGACTCTGTGCAACACCATAGACGGCAGCCCACCAGGCTCTCGCTTCCCTGGGATTCTCCAGGCAAGGACACTGGAGTGGGTTGCCATTTCCTTCTCCATTAAATGTGATATTATACTTAAATACGTTGTAAATATCAGAATGAATTCAGAGTCAAAATTTTTTACCTGGCAAGGGGTAATGGATTTGACTCTGAACTCACTCCATTCAAAAAAAAAAATACAATGATATTTTGAGCAATAAAAAGCTTAATTAAGAAATGTTAATATTGCATTATAATTAATTTCTGTGACACAGTTTAGAAATAAAAGAAGATAATGATAAAATACACTATTAGCGCCATATCAGATCAGTTCAGTTCAATCACTCAGTCGTGTCTGACTCTGCGACCCCATGAATCGCAGCATGCCAAACCTCCCGGTCCATCACCATCTCCCGGAGTTCACTCAGACTCACGTCCATCGAGTCCATGATGCCATCCAGTCGTCTCATCCTCGGTTGTTCCCTTCTCCTCCTGCCCCCAATCCCTCCCAGCATCAGAGTCTTTTCCCACGAGTCAACTCTTTGCATGAGGTGGCCAAAGTACTGGAGCTTCAGCTTTAGCATCATTCCTTCCAAAGAAATCCCAGGCTGATCTCCTTCAGAAAGGATTGGTTGGATCTCCCTGCAGTCCAAGGGACTCTCAAGAGTCTTCTCCAACATCACAGTTCAAAAGCATAAATTCTTTGGCACTCAGCCTTCTTCACAGTCCAACTCTCACATCCATACATGACCACAGGAAAAACCATAGCCCTGACTAGATGGACCTTTGTTGACAAAGTCATGTCTCTGCTTTTCAATATGCTATATAGGTTGGTCATAACTTTTCTTCCAAGGAGTAGGTGAAGTCGCTCAGTCGTGTTAGACTCTTTGTGGCCCCGTGGACTTTAACCTACTAGGCTTCTCTGTCCATGGGATTCTCCAGGCAAGAATACTGGAGTGGATTGCCATTTCCTTCTCCAGGGGATCTTCCCAACCCAGGGATCAAACCTGGGTCTCCCACATTGGAGGCAGACGCTTTAACCTCTGAGAAGGAGTAAGTTTCTTTTAATTTCATGGCTGCATATAGTATACCTATTTTCAGAAATTAAGTGGGTAGCTATAGCTCTGTGGAGAGGGGGAGATGATTTGGTTAAACAGAGAAAAGAATAAGACATCCATGGAGATCCCTATTCTGACTCTTGCTCTTGACTCAAGTGAGCATCCAAAAGAAAAAGGACCACTCTGTGAGCAGAAAGAGGTGTGTGACAGCCTTATACATCATCATTTGATAACTTTCATTGTATATCTTTACTTTTGCAATGGACCAAAAAATTTCAGACTGGTAATAAGGAAATATAGATGACAATGGTGATTGTGATAATGATAATACAAAATTCCCTAAATATTATCATGCAAAGTAAAAGTCACTTAACAACTGTTAAAATATTCATATTACTGTATAATTGAAAGATTGGTATGTCTCCATTTAATTTACAAGTCACACACACTTAATAAGGTTAAATAATTTGTCCAAAGTAACATTGAACAGAGATGGTAAGACCTGGTAATATTCAATCATCAGAAGCCATTTCCAATGTGCACATATTCATTATGTCACAGCTGCCTTTTGTTTTAGTTTTGATTTCACCATAAAGTAACTTATGTGATCAAAGATTGTTCAACAAGCTCACAGCTGCCATTGCACAACCAGGGTGCTGGGTCATATCATAAGCATATATTTAATTTGTTAGGAAACTACAAACTCTTTTCCAGTGTTTGTACCATTTTATATAGCTACAAGCAACACATAAGAGTACTTCCAGTTCCTCAGGATCCTCACTAGTAGCTGATATTATCATTGTTGTTGTTCATTTGCTGCTTGTTTGCAACCCCATGGACTGCAGCACACCAGGTTTCCCATTCCTTCAGCATCTCCTGGAGCTTGCTCAAACTCATGTCCATTGAGTCAGTGATGCCAACCAACCCATCTCATCCTCTGTCATCCCCTTCTCCTCTTGCCTTCAATCTTTCCCATCATCAGGGTCTTTTCTAATGAGTTGACTCTTTGCACCAGGCGGCCAAGTATTGGAGCTTCAGCTCCAGAATCAGTCCTTCCAGTGAATATTCAAGATGGATTTCCTTTAGGATTGATGTGTTAGATCTCTTTGCATTCCAAGGGACCCTCAAGCATCTTCTCTAATACCTCAATTCAAAAGCATCAGTCTTTCAATGTTCATCCTTCTTTATTGTACATCTCTCACTTCTACACATGATTACTGGAAAAATCACATAGTTAACTAGATGGAACTTTGTTGACAAAGTAACGTCTCTGCTTTTGAATATATGTCTAGGTTTGTCTTGGCTGTCAAGGCTTCCCTGGTGGGTCATATGGTAAAGAATCCACCTGCCATGTGGACCACCTGAATTTGATACCTGCGTTGAGAAGGTCCCCTGGAAGAGGGCATGGCAACCCACTCCAGTATTTTTGACTGGACAATCCCCATGGCCAAAGGAACCTGGCAGGCTACAGTCCTTGGGGTTGCAAAGAGTCAGAAATAACTGAGTGACTAAGCACACAGGTTTATCATAGTTTTTCTTTCAAGGAGCAAACGTCTTTTAATTTTGTGGCTGCAGTCACAATATGCAGTGATTTTGGAGCCCAAGAAAATTAAGTATTTCACTGTTTCCACTGTTTTCCCATCTATTTGCTTGAAGTGATGGGGCTGGATGCCATGATCTTCATTTTTTGAATGTTGACTTTGAAGCCAGCATTTTCTCTTTCCTCTGTCACTGTCATCAAGAGGGTCTTTAGTTCTTTTTCAATTTCTGCCATAAGGGCGGTGTCATCTGCATATCTGAAATTACTGACATTTCTCCCAGAAATCTTGATTCCAAATTGTGCTTCAGCCAGTCCCGCATTTCTCATGATGTATTTCAGCATATAAGTTAGATAAGCTGCTGCTGCTTTTGCTGCTATGCCGCTTCAATTGTGTCCGACTCTGTGCGACCCCATAGACGGAAGCCCACCAGGCTCCCCTGTCCCTGGTATCTCCAGGCAAGAACAGTGGAGAGGCTTGCCATTTTTTTCTCCAATGCAGAAAAGTAAAAAGTGAAAGTGAAGTCACTCAGTCGTGTCTGATTCTTAGTTACCCCATGGACCGCAGCCTACCAGGCAAGAGTACTGGAGTGGGTTGCCATTGCCTTCTTCGAGTTAAATAAGCAGTATGACAATATACAGCCTTGACCTACTCCTTTCCCAATTTGGAACCAGTCCATTGTTTTATGTCTGATTCTAACTGTACTTCTTGACCTGCATAGGGGTTTCTCAGGAGTCAGATAAGGTGGTCTGGTATTCTCATCTCTAGAGAATTTTTCACAGTTTGTTGTGATCAACACAGTCAAAGGTTTTAACATAGTCAATGAAGTAGAAGTAGATGTTTTTCTGAACCTTGCTTTTTCTATGATCCAACGGATGTTGGCAATTTGATCTCTGGTTCTTCTGCCTTTTCTAAAACTAGCTTGAACATCTGTGAACATCTTGGTTCACATACTGTCGAAGTCTAGCTTGGAGAATTGTGAAATGAGTGCAATTGTGCAGTAGTTTGAACACTCTTTGGCATTGCTTTTCTTTGGGATTGGGATGAAAACTGACCTTTTCCAGTCCTGCGGCCACCACTAAGTTTTCCAGATTTGCTGGCATTTTGAGTGCAGCACTCAAACAGAATCATCATTATCATTACTTTTAATGATAAGATATTATCATTACTTTATAAAATTTTAACCATTCTAGTAGCTTTGTTATATATTTTTTTGTGGTTTAATTTAAATTTTTCTAAAGAATAATGTGGAGAAGACAATAGCAACTCACTCCAGTACTCTTGCCTAGAAAATTCCATGGACAAAGGAGCCTGGTAAGCTGCAGCCCATGGGTTCGTGAAGAGTCAGACATGACTGAATGCCTTCACTTTCACTTTTTACTTTCATGAATTGGAGAAGGAAATGGCATTCCACTCCAGTGTTCTTACCTGGAGAATCTCAAGGATGGGGGAGCCTTGTTGGCTGCCATCTTTGGGGTCGCATAGAGTCAGACACAACTGAAGTGACTTAGCAGCAGCAGAGGCAGCAGCAGCAAAGAATAATGATGTTGAATATATTTTAATAAACTAAATTTCAATTTGTAGATCTTAGGAAAGTATCTGTTTAGATCATGTTCCCAGTATAAAAAGTACAGATTTTTTCTTTTCTTTTCTTTTTCTTTTCTTTTCTTTTCTTTTTTTGAGTTTAATACTTCTGTAAATATTCTGGAGGCAAGTACTTTGTCAAAAATTTGATTTACAAATATTTTCTCCTAACCTGAAGTTTGTCCTTTCATTCTCTTAATGCTGTCTTAGCAGGGGAAATATTTTAAAATTTGAAAAATTCTAATTTAACACTTTTTTTTTTTCTTTTATGGGCTGTACTTCTGGTGTTATATCTAAAATCTCTCTGTGTCACTCAGGTCATGAAGATTTTTCTCTTGCCATCCTTAAGAAGTTCATTCACTTTTAGGTATATAATTTATTTTTACTTAAGTTTTTAATATATGTTGTGAAGTTTTGTTCATTTTTTGTGTTTAAGGATATAAAATTATTTAACTCCAGAACTATCCTTTTTATACTGAATTGTCTTTGTAACTTTCATCAGAATATCAGCTGACTATGTTTTCATTGGTCTATCTCTAGATTTCTTATTCTCTTCAATTCTTTTACACTTTTTGACTACTGCAGCTTTATAGTAAATTTTGAAACAAGTAGTATTATTTCCTCCAAATTTGTTCTTTTTCAAAATTCTTTTGACTTCTCTTGCCCTCTCATATATCTCTTTTCCTTTTTTTTTTAATCAACTGTATAACATTTTTACCTGGAGTACACTATCACAATGTTATTTGTAATTCTGTAGCACAAACCCCTGCCCTTTTCCATCTCTTTACCATGTGACAGAAGTGTGGAAAACCACAGCAAAGTTTTATATATTTTTGTCCTTATGTAATGCTAAAACTGCATATTTTTCTTGATTTAAAAATCACAAACTATGAGTGACTTTTTAATGTTAACACCTACGTAAGTTTCAGTTTTTAAGTTTTTTTAATATTATAATTACACAAATTCTAATTAAGTTATTCTTGATCAGGTGTCTTTTGCCCATTGCCCTTCTTCCCCTGGTAAGCACAAAGCTATTCTTGGAGTGGTTTGGGTTTGTTTATGTAAAAAGTGACTGTCATTGGGAGGTGTTAAGGAATGAAGATGTGGTCCACAGTCTCTTCCTGGTGAACCTGCCCCTTATTCTTCCACTTAGTGCATTTTGTTTTGTTTTGTTTTGTTTTTTGTTTTTTTTTTTTTGCTTTTTATTTTTATGACAAGTTCTCATTTTAATTATGAATTTGCATGGTTATTTTTCTTAATAATTTTGAACAAAATTCAAGGTGGTTGGTCAATGAGGAAAAACACAAGACAGCAACTACTGTCTTCTATTTCCTGATCAGGCCTTTGAAGAGAAGTCATGTCTGTGTCAGACTGCTGAGGGTGCCCTCATTACACCCTTGCAAACATTCTTCTTCTCAAGGAGTTGTCTTTTTTTTTTTAGATACTCTTTAAAAACAACTCAGAAAATGACAGAGCAGCCACTGTTTCAAATAAAAATTCTGGCCAATGTCCAGAAATGGATTGGCACTTAAAAATGAGTTATTATAGTTCAAATTACATTAAAGAATAAACAGTCAGTAATATAAAGATTATTTTGTGGAAAACCACAATTGTCTTTTATATCACATGTTCAATACTGAACATGCCAATTCTTCACAGATTTGTTTATGCAACTTTTTTGATGCAATTGAAAACCCAAAGATATTTTAAAGATCTGTTAACATATGTTTGAGAAATATCCAGAATAATGGATTTGTAAGAATAGTAATGAAATTTTGAAAGAAAAAAAGGGTGAGTTTGCACTTACAAATATAAAATTATGAATAATATTAAACTGCAAACAACAAGAAAATGAAATTTAAATGCATCAAAATGTCAACATAAAAAAGGAACTACTCTATAATGAAGTATGATATAAAAAGTAAGAAAAAAACTCAGATGAATAAATTATATATTTCAAAAAATCACCTACAAAGTGCCCAATTGAAAGAAAAATATTTGTCCCATATATGAAAGATAAAATATATAATTATAAAATATAAAGCTAAATGAATAGCTTAAAAATATGTATCTCCTTTCCAAAATGGGCAAAATAATTAACAAAGCAACTCATTCTCACACATAGGATTCATTAAAGAAGAAAAAGGGACAGTGGCCATAAGTGATAAGAGTGGAAGTGAAAGTCATTCAATTGTATCTGCCTCTGTGAATTCTCCAGGCCAGGATACTGGATTAGGTAGGCTTTCCCTTCCCAGGGGCTCTTCCCAACCCAGGGACTGAACCCAGTTCTCTGGCATTGCAGGCATATTCTTTACCAGCTGAGCCACAAGAGAAGCCCAAGAATGTTGGAGTGGGTAGCCTATCCTTTCTCCAAGGGATCTTTCTGACCCAGTAATCGAACTGGGGTCTCCTGCAATGCAGGCAGATTCTTTACCAACTGAGCTATGAAGGAAGCCCATAGGAAATCAAAGATGTAAAATATAAAGAAAGATGACATATGATTAGCAGGAGAGAAGAAAGTTTTATGCATGGGATCCACACTCTTCAAATATACTTAAGGGAAATTTGCATACAGTTCCATAATACAAATTTAGCATTAAAAACTTTAGCTTTAAATTAAGGCTGAGTAAATTTAGACTTAAAAAAAAAAAAAGTACCCTTTGAACCAGCGATTGTTCTCCCACAGATGTAGGTAAAGGAACAGGCATACAGGTACATAGGTGAATATGTTCACCATAAGCCACTTGTACATATGTGTATCTAATTCTGCAACAGATTGGGGGGGGGGGAGAATTCAAAGTAAATCTTGGAGCAACTAAAGAATTAAATTCAAGGCTCTGAGTTATAGAAAAGCAGACATTTATAGTCGTGGAAGGACTGAAAGCATTTTTGAGGAGTATGCACTAGGAAATCTACAATGAGTACAAAACATAAAAAGGTAAAGAATTCCTTCCTCTTCCTCATTCTTCTCCTCTCCATTCTCTCTCTCTTCTTCTTTCAGCAGTCTGCTCCTATTTTCTTGATTATTAAATTTTCTTTTTGACAGTCCGTAATTTTTATAAATTCATATAATAAAGACAATGAAAATTTAATATATAAGATGAACGGGGATAATCCAGAGAGAGGGTGTGGGGTGGGAGGGGGGAGGTGGGGGTCGGGATTGGGAGTTCATGTACACTCGTGGCTGATCCATGTCAATGTGTAGCAAAACGAATACAGTATTGTAAAGCAAAACAAACTAAAAAAATAAAAATTAATTAAAAAAAAAGAACTACCTAAGGAGTTGTCTTTAATTCTTGTATGGTTTGGATCAGTTTGATAAATATAGATTTAGCTCAATATATTAGTAGATGTAGATATATATGAAGACTTAGCTCTAGCTATAGACATAAAATGTTTAAAAAGAAAACTATCTACTAAAATGCTAACACATGGCACAGAGGACCTATTTACATTTTTGTGCAACTCATCTTACATAGTCCTAACAATCACTTACATGCTATTTTGAATTTGGTTACCTTCTTAAAAATACATCAATAGTGTTTTCACAACTTTCACTTTCAATGACTACACTATAAAAATGTATTAAGTTCCTCAATATATATATTTAAACTTGGTAACAGTTCTCTGACCCATCCAATACATCAATGTTAAATAATTTTTCCACATAAATACTTTATTTCTTCGAAATTTAGTGCTTATTTACAATTAGCTTCTAAGTGATATATCTTTTGATATTAAAGATGTAAGCAAAATTTTTTCTCCATTTATTTCAATGTTGTCAGTCATTTTGTCCCTTAGTCTCTCTTTATGAAAATATAAATTTACCCATAAAGGTATAGCAAGTATTATATTTCAGAATCAGGGAAATATTATGCCACATAGTAAATCAAATTTCCCCAAATGTTAAGAAAATTGTTATAATAATTTAAAATTTATTATTGATTGTACCTTAAATAAGTATATATATATATGTATATTTTCTTATCCTTCCTATAATATGTATGTTGAATTTGGTTTTAGATATAATGCCTATATTATGTTGTGGATATACTTTTTTATCCTATTTAACTAGATTTTATATTAAAATACATATTAAATGTTACCACCCCAGAAACAAACAGTTTATATTTTATATAATATTTATAAAAGCCCTTATGATTTTATTGTATCTAGGTGTCAAATCTAAGAAACCTGTCACCACCTTTTGCAAAGAAACTTTCTGCCTTCTAATAAAAAACTGAACTTCTTATTTCTCATTCTACATGTAAGGAACCTAGAAATTGCCACTATATCTACCAGTAAGTAAAAAACTGAACAAATAAAATAATCAACAACTCTTCTTAGATCTATAAGAGAAATAAAATCACAAGACAAACAGATGTCCCTAAGATTGGAGGAACCAATATGTACTATTGAGAGAAATGAAAGTACCTTTTATGGACTTAGCAGGTTGTTTACAAAAAAGGTAAGAATCTCTGAGTTTGAGCATACCTCAATAGAAATTTATAAAACAAAAAAGGAAAAAGGCTGAAAAAAAAAATCTAACAACTGCAAATGGTATAATATATGCATATTTGGAATATCAGAAGGACAGATGAATATAATTTTCATCAATTTTAAATATCCCTATTTTATGAATAATAAGAAAGAGAGAATAAGCAGAAGAAATATTTAAAATAGTAATGACTGAGAGTTATTGCAAACTAATATCAGATACCAAACCACAGATCCTCAAAGCTCAGAGCAGACCAAGAAGGATAAATGTCTCCAAAACTACACCTAGCACAGTCTTCAAGCTATAGAAAATCAACAATAAAAAAAATTCTGAAAGAAACCAAGGAGGAATAAACACCTTATCTATACAGAAGCATAAATAAGAGTTATATCTGACTTTTCCTCAGAAACTACATAAGCAAGAAGAGAATAGAGTGACATATTTAGTGTTGAGAGAAAACACACACACACACACACACAAACAAGAATTCTATACCTTGTGAAATAATCCTTCAAAAGTGAAAAAGAAATGAAGACTTCTCAGACAAACAAAAATTGCGGGAATTTGTTTCCAGTACACTTATTTTGCAAAAAAATGTTTAAAAAAAAGTTCTTTAGTGACAGGAAAATGACATAGGTCAGAAACTCGGATCTATATGCTGCTAAGTCACTTCAGTCGTGTCCGACTCTGCGACCCCATAGACGGCAGCCCACCAGGCTCCCCCATCCCCAGGATTCTCCAGGCAAGAACACTGGAGTAGGTATGCCATTTCCTTCTCCAATGCATGAAAGTGAAAAGTGAAAGAGAAGTCTCTCAGTCTGTCTGACCCTCAGCGACCCCATGGACTGCAGCCTTCCAGGCTCCTCCATCCTTGGGATTTTTCCAGGCAAGAGTACTGGAGTGGGGTGCCATTGCCTTCTCCTAATACTGAGCTAATGGATTTGTGTGTGTGTGTGGATCTATATAAAGATACTATAAGCAAATAAAGGATAAATGAAGATAAAAATAAAATTCTTTTGTCTTATTAAATAATCTAATACGTTTCTTCAAAATAATAATATCAATAATATATTTGATTATGTATGTATATATACATATGTATATTTGTATATGTATGTGACATAAATAAAAACAATGAAATGGGGGACTAGAGAAAGGAGTTAGGAGTATTTATTATTATAAGGTACTCACACTACCCATGAAACACTACAGTGTTATTTGAAAGTGATCTTAGATTAGCTGTAAATATATATTGCAAACTCTAGGGTAACCACTAAAGAAGTTTAAAAAGTAGCACAACTAATATGTTAAGAAAAGAAAGGAAATAAAATCAAATGAAAAGATCAATTAAAATCATGAAAGACAGAAAAAGAGTAGAAGAGAAAATAGGAATAATGGATAAAGGTAAAAAATAAAACACAGTAACAAATATAGTCAATATTATTTCAACTGTATCAAAAATCACTTTTAATTCCAGTTTATAATTCAAAAGGGTAAAAATACAAAACCTAATTCATTTTAAATATAAAACACATGCAGAATAAAAGAACAAGAAAACAGGAGTAGCTATATGATATTCATTTCACATAATGAAGACTTCAAACCAAGAACTATTTCAGGGATAAAGTAGAGCATTACATAATGATAAATTAGTCAATTCTCCAAGACTGCTTAAAATCTTAAAAATGTCTGGCCCAAGAGTTTAATAAATAAGGTAAAATCTAATAGACCTACAAGGAGAAAAAGATGAATCCACTATTACAGTTGGAAATTCCCACACTCCCATATCAGAAATCAGTAAGGACATGGTTTAACTCTACAATTCCATCCACCAACTGGATTAACTGATATCATCCAACAAAAGCAGAGTACACATTCTTCTCAAGATCACATGAATCATTCAGCAAGATAGATCACATTCTGGGCAATAAACATGCCTTATCAATTTATTTTTTTAATTTTTATTTTTACTTTATTTTACTTTACAATACTGTATTGGTTTTGCCATACATTGACATGAATCTGCCACGGGTGTGCCATGATCCCAAATGTACTAATTCTCCTATTATATGTATATGTGTACTTTTGTTTGTTTGTTTGTTTGTTTAGGAATTTGTCTCTCTCCAATATATAGTCTATTCCACATTTTTTTGATTCTTTTCATAGACTTTCCTTTTATAGTGTCAATGTCGTGAGAGAAAAACCAAAGCAGTAATATTTAGAAGGTCAAGTGAAAATATAGGGAGGAAGATATGTCAACTACACCTACTGCTGACAACTGAAATTTGATCTTTCAATTTGGCATTGGAGGCGACTCTCTTGATCTGAACCAGATCAGTGCCCATGGAGACAACTTGGCTCCTAGGAGAGAGTATGAGAATCATTGAAAGCAAGTACAGGCAGTTTTTTCTACAAGCTCATTGCAGAAGAGAGACAAGTAATGGGAATGTATTTGAAGGGGGATTTAGGCAGATATTTGTGTATTATAAATGGAGAATTCTATCTAGATAGGCACCAGCCACCCATTGTCATAAAATACATCTCAGGATTTATCCTTGGCTGTTATCTTCTCCCCGTGATCCACTTAATCAACAAGTTCTATTGACCTCAAGACACATCACCAACTTATGCATTCTCACCATCCCCATGATGCTGTGAAGAAACTGTCTATGTGTTGAAGTCAGAGAGGTAAATCCTGGAATATTTCCCCTAGGGGTGGGTATCTTCAGATCCCTCTGATGTGCCCACTGGAAACAATCCCAGTTTCTAGCACATAGCAGAGTGGTAGCTCCTGTCACATCACCCCTCTAATACAGCACATCTGAGGGGTTTCCAGCAGGTTTTCCAAGACTTCTGGCTTGTTTTTAGCTGTGATTTTGTTGTCTTATTGCAAGAGAACTCACACCTATGAATGCAGGACCATTGTCTGTCTTCTCAACCATGGTGTCCACTGTACCTAGTGAAGTGAGTGACACACAGAATGTGATCAACAAATATTTCTTGGATAAATTGGTGAATAAAAACAATGTACATGTGTAAGCATAAGCAATAAATAATATTAGAATTACAGTTTTATCGAACTAGCATATAACTGAAAGATTTATATGGGTTAAATTGGCTTTTCATTATAGAGTTTTCCTATATAGAGACTGTCCCATCTCTCTCTCTCTCTTTTTTTTTTTTAAATTCTCGTGTGTCTTTCATACAGATGAATACAATTTTCATCAATTTTTAATTATCCCTATTTTATGAATTTATTTTGTTGCTGATTTAATAATATATATTAATGCTGCTGCTGCTGCTAAATTGCTTCAGTCATGTCCAACTCTGTGCGACCCCATAGACGGAAGCCCACCAGGCTCCCCTGTCCCTGGGATTCTCAAGAACACTGGAGTGGGTTGCCATTTCCTTCTCCAATGCATGAAAGTGAAAAGTGAAAGTGAAGCTGCTCAGTCATGTCTAACTCTGCGACCCCATGGACTGAAGCCTACCAGTCTCTGTTCATGGGATTTTCCAGGCAAAAGTACTGGAGTGGGATGCCATTGCCTTCTCCGAATATATATACTATGGTTAATCTTAACACACATTTGCTTGTATTCCATTAAATATTTCCTTATGGGGAATTATTTTATAAATAGTGCTATTTCTTCCTCTATTATTCTTATTTTGCTTAATTTTTTCTTCCTGGCATTTTTCCATTACCTAATACTATCAATGATTCACATATTTTTATAAAGTCAGTTGATTACATAAATGACATAAATAGATGAGATATTAATATCATTAATAATAGCTTAAAAGGGAACCCAAGGGAACCCTGCAAGCCTCAGCCCTCCTTTCACTATTAGCTTGCTCTAATTCCCTCCATTCATATAAGTAAAAAGATTGAGATAGAATTTATTTCATCTAATAAGAGTAACTAATGATTTTGATTTATTTTAGTTTCTCCATGATAACACATAAGTGTAAATGTATATTTGTTGTAATTTTTTTTTCTATTTTACCTGATTTTTGAAATTCTGTATCATTGTGCTCGGCACATCGCCTGATGTGAGACTCTATAATGCAATTGATATGAAGACTGAATTACACATACACTTAAATGAACATATGTATCATCTCTCTACAAGAAGAGAAGGATAAATTTTAGAATATTAAAAAGAGGAGCCTTTCAATAGATAAAAAAGGTATAATGAACTGTAATCATAAAGTATGGCAGAGCAGGGAACCTAATGGATCTTCAGTAACTTTCAGGCAAAAAACTTTCTGAATTAATTTAGCAAAGTGATGCTATTAATATACTGAAAATTCTTTCCCTTAGAATGGCAAATACCCCCTATAAAATATTGTTTATGCTTAACTTACTTGTGAAAATTGTTTAACCATAAATTGCATAAATAGCACTCTTGTTTATCAAGTTACCTCAAATTTGAAAAACTCAAATAGTATTCAGTTCATTCAGTGCAGTCACTCAGTCATGTCCGACTCTTTGTGACCTCATGAACCACAGCACGCCAGACCTCCCTGTCAATCACCAACCCCTGGAGTTTACCCAAACTCATATCCATAAAATGAGTGATGCCATCCAACCATGTCATCCTCTGTCATCCCCTGCTGCTCCTGCCCTCAATCTTTCCCAGCATTACGGTTTTTATAGATGAATCAGCTCTTCGCATCAGGTAGCCAAAGATTGGAGTTTCAGCTTCAACATCAGTTCTTCCAATGAACACCCAGAAATGATTTCCTTTAGGATGAACTGATTGGATCTCCTTGCAGTCCAAGGAACTCTCAAGAGTCCTGTCCAACACCACAGTTCAAAAGAATCAATTTTTTGGCACTCATTCTTCTTTATAGTCCAACTCTCACATCCAGTCCATGGGGTCACAAGGAGTAGGACACCTGAGTGATTGACTCACTCACTCACATCCATACATGACCACTGGAAAAACCATAGCCCTGACTAGACAGTCCTTTGTTGACAAAGTAATGTCTTTGCTTCTCAACACACTATCTAGGATGCTCATAACTTTCCTTCCAAGGAGTAAGTGTCTTTTAATTTCAGGGCTGCAATCACCACCTGCAGTGATTTTGGACCCGCCCCCCTCAAAAAAATAAAATAAAATAAAATAAAATAAAATAAAATAAAATAAAGTCAGCCACTGTTTCCCTATCTATTTGCCATGAAGTGGTGGGATTGGATGTCATGATCTTAGTTTTCTGAATGCTGAGCTTTGAGCCAACTTTTTCACTCTCCTCTTTCACTTTCATTAAGAGGCTCTTTAGTTCCTCTTCACTTTCTGCCAGAAGAGTGGTGTCTTTACATATCTGAGGTTATTGATATTTCTCCTGGCAACCTTGATTTCAGTTTGTGTTTCTTCCAGCCCAGTGTTTCTTATGATGTACTCTGCATATAATTTAAATAAGCAAGATAACAATATACAGCCTTGGCATATTCTTTTTTCCTATTTGTAACCAGTCTGTTGTTCCGTGTCCAGTTCTAACTGTTGCTTCCTGACCTGCATGCAGGTTTCTCAAGAGGCAGGTTAGGTGGTCTAGTATTCCAATCTCTTTCAGAATTTTCCACCCACTCAGTCAAAGGATTTGGCATAGTCAATAAAGCATAAGTAGATGTTTTCTGGAACTCTGTTGCTTTTTCGATGATCCAGTGGATTTTGACAATTTAATCTCTGGTTCCTCTGCCTTTTCTAAAACCAGCTTGAACATCCGGAACTTCATGGTTCACGTGTTCCTGAAGACTGGCTTAAAGAATTTTGAACATTACTTTACTAGCATGTGTTACTACTACTGCTGTTAAGTCACTTCAGTTATGTCCGACTGTGTGACTCCATAGACAGCCCATCAGGCTCCCCCTTCCCTGGGATTCCCCAGGCAAGAACACTGGAGTGGGTTGCCATTTCCTTCTCCCATGATGAAGGTGAAAAGTGAAAGTGAAATTGCTCAGTCGTGTCCAACTCTTAACAACCCCATGGACTGCAGCCTAACAGGCTCCTCTGTACATGGAATTTTCCAGGCATGAGTACTAGAGTGGGGTGCCATTGCCTTATGCACTAGTGTATGAGATGAATGAAATTGTGCAGTAGTTTGAGCATTCTTTGGCATTGCCTTTCTTTGGGATTGGAATGAAAACTGATCTTTCTGGTCCTGTGGCCACTGCTGAGTTTTCCAAATTTGCTAACATACTGAGTGCAGCACTTTCACAGCATCATTTTCAGTATTAGAAATAGCTCAACTGGAATTCCATCAATTACACTAGCTTTGTTCATAGTGATACTTCATAAGGCCACTTGACCTCACATCCCAGGATGTCTGACTCTAACTGAGTGATCACACCATCGTGATTATCTGGGTCATGAAGATCTCTTTTGTTTAGTTACTCTGTGTATTCCTGCCACCTCTTCTTAATATATTTTGCTTCTGTGAGGTCCATACCACAGAAATACTGTCGTTTATGGTGCCCATCTTTGCATAAAATGTGCCCTTGGTATCTCCCGTTTTCTTAAAAAGACTCTAGTATTTCTCATTCTATTATTTTCCTCTATTTCTTTGCATTGATCTCTAAGGAAGACTTTCTTATCTCTCCTTGCTATTCTTTGGAACTCTGCATTCAAATGGGTATACTTTTACTTTTCTCCTTTGCCTTTCTCTTCTCTCCTATTCACAGCAATTTATAAGGTCTCCTCGGACAACCATTTTGCTTGTGGAAGTTATGGAATTCCAGTTAAGCTATTCCTAATCCTGAAAGATGATGCTGTGAAAGTGCTGCACTCAATAGGCCAAAAAATTTGGAAGATGCAGCAGTGTCCACAGGACTGGAAAAAGTCAGTTTTAATTCTAATCCCAAAGAAAGGCAATGCCAAATAATGTGCAAACTACCACAAAATTGCATTCATCTCACATGCTTGTAAAGTAATACTCAAAATTCTCCAAGCTGACTTCAACAGTGCATGAACCATGAATTTCCTGATGTTTAAGCTGGATTTAGAAACAGCAAAGGAACCAGAGATCAAATTGCCAAAATCCACTGGATCATAGAAAAAACAAGACAGCTCCAGAAAAATACCTGTTTCATTGACTATGCCAAAGCCTTTGACTGTGTGGACCACAACAAACTCTGAAAAATTCTGAAAGAGATGGGAATAACAGACCATCTGACCTGCCTCTTGAAAAATCTGCATGCATGTCAGGAAGCAATAGTTAGAACTGGGCATGGAACAACAGATTGATTCTAAATAGGGAAAGGAGTATGGCAGTACTGTATATTGTCACCCTGCTTATTTAACTTCTATGCAGAGTACATCATGAGAAATGCTGGACTGGAAGAAACAAGCTGGAATCAAGATTGCTGGGAGAAATATCAATAACCTCAAATATGCAGATAACACCACCCTTCTGGCAGAAAGTGAAGAAGAACTAAAGAGCCTCTTGATGAAAGTGATAGAGGAGAGTGAAAAAGTTGGCTTAAAAGTCAACATTCAGAAAACTAAGATCATGGCATCTGGTTCCATCACTTCAATGAAATATATTGGGAAACAATGGAAACAGTGAGAGATTTTATTTTTGAGGGGCTCCAAAATCACCACAAATGGTGACTGCAGCCATGAAATTAAAAGACCCTTGCTCTTTGGAAGAAAAGTTATGACCAACCTAGACAGCATATTGAAAAGCAGAGACATTACTTTGCCAACAAAGGTACCTTTAATCAAAGATATCCCCCCCCCCCCAGTGGTCACGTATGGATATGAGAGTTGAACTATAAAGAAAGCTGAGTCTCAAAGAATTGACGATTTTGAACTGTGATGTTGGAGAAGAATCTTGAGAGTCCCTTGGACTACAAGGAAATCCAACAAGTCCATCCTAAAGGAAATCAGTCCTGAATATTCATTGGAAGAACTGATGATGAATTGAAACTTCAGTGCTTTGGCCACCTGATGCCAAGAACTGACTCATTTGAAAGAAAAAGAAATTAAGGAAGCAATTCAATTCAGCATTGCAATGAAAAGAATAAAATACTTAGGAATATATCTACCTAAAGAAACAAAAGAACTATAAGTAGAAAACTATAAAACACTGGTGAAATAATCAGAGGCCACAAATAGATGAAGAAATTTACCATGTTCATGGATTGGAAGAATCAACATAGTGCAAATGATTACACCACCAAAAGCAATCTATAGATTCAATGCAATCCCTATCAAGCTACCAAAGGTATTTTCACAGAACTAGAAGAAATTAGTTCACAATTTGTATAGAAATACAAAAAACCTCGAATAGCCAAAACAATCTTGAGAAAGAAGAATGGAACTGGAGGAAACAACCTGTTTGACTTTAGGCTCTACTACAAAGCTACAGTCATCAAGACAGTATGGTACTGGCACAAAGACAGAAATATAGATCAGTGGAACAGTATAGAAATCCCAGAGATAAATCCACACACCTATGGACATCTTATCTTTGCAAAAGAGGCAAGAATATACAATGGATAAAAAACAATCTCTATAACAATTGGTGCTGGGAAAACTGGTCAACGACTTGTAAAAGAATGAAACTAGAACACTTTCTAACACCATACACAAAAATAAACTCAAAATGGATTAAAGATCTAAATGTAAGGCCAGAAACTATAAAACTCCTACAGGAAAACATAGGCAAAACACTCTCCAATATAAATCACAGCAGGATCCCCTATCACCCACCTCCAAGAATATTGGAAATAAAATCAAAAATAAACAAATGGGACCTAATTAAAATTAACCGCTTTTGCACAACAAAGGAAACTATAAGTAAGGTGAAAAGCCAGCCTTCAGAATGGGGAAAAAAATAATAGCAAATGAAGCAACTGACCAAGAATTAATCTCAAAAATATATAGGCAACTCCTACAGCTCAATTCCAGAAAAATAATTGACCCAATCAAAAAATGGGCCAATGAACTAAATGTACATTTCTCCAAAGAAGACATACTGATGGCAAACAAACCATGAAATGATGCTCAACATCACTCATAATTAGAGAAATGCAAATCAAAACCACAAGGAGGTAGCATTTCACTCCAGTCAGAATTGCTGCTATCCAAAAGTCAACTGTCAATAAATGCTGGAAAGGGTATGGAGAAAAGGGAAGCCTCTTACACTGTTGGTGGCAATGCAAACTAGTACAGGCACTATGGAGAACAGTGTGGAGATTCCTTAAAAAACTGGAAATAGAACTACCATATGACCCAGGAAACCCAATGCTGGGCATACACACTGAGGAAACCAGAATTGAAAGAGACACATGTACACAAATGTTCATTGCAACACTGTTTATAATAGCCAAAACATGGAAGCAACCTAGATGTCCATCAGTAGATGAATGGATAAGAAAGCTGGGGTACATATACACAATGGAATATTACTCAGCCATAAAAACAATACATTTGAATCAGTTCTAATGAGGTGAATGAAACTGGAGCCTATTATACAGGATGAAGTAAGCCAGCAAGAAAAACACCAATACAGTATCCGTTCCATTCAGTCGCTCAGTCGTGTCCGACTCTTTGCAACCCCATGAATCGCAGCACGCCAGGCCACCCTGTCCATCACCATCTCCCGGACTTCACTCAGACTCACGTCCATTGAGTCAGGGATGCCATCCAGCCATCTCATCCTCGGTCGTCCCCTTCTCCTCCTGCCCCCAATCCCTCCCAGCATCAGGATCTTTTCCAATGAGTCACCTCTTCGCATGAGGTGGCCAAAGTACTGGAGCTTCAGCTTTAGCATCATTCCTTCCAAAGAAATCCCAGGGTTGATCTCCTTCAGAATGGACTGGTTGGATCTCCTTGCAGTCCAAGGGACTCTCAAGAGTCTTCTCCAACACCACACTTCAAAAGCATCAATTCTTCAGTGCTCAGCCTTCTTCACAGTCCAACTCTCACATCCATACATGACCACAGGAAAAACCACAGCGTTGACTAGATGGACATTAGTTGGCAAAGTAATGTCTCTGCTTTTGAATATACTTCTAGGTTGGTCATAACTTTTCTTCCAAGGAGGAAGCGTCATTTAATTTCATGGCGGCAGTCACCATCTGCAGTGATTTTGGAGCCCCCCCCCCAAATAAAGTCTGACACTGTTTCTACTGCTTCCCCATCTATTTCCCATGAAGCAATGGGACCAGATGCCGTGATCTTTGTTTTCTGAATGTTGAGCTTTAAGCCAACTTTTTCACTCTCCTCTTTCACTTTCAACAAGAGGCTTTTTAGCTCCTCTTCACTTTCTGCCATAAGGGTGGTGTCATCTGCATATCTGAGGTTATTGATATTTCTCCCGGCAATCTTGATTCCAGCTTGTGTTTCTTCCAATCCAGCGTTTCTCATGATGTACTCTGCATATAAGTTAAATAAGCAGGGTGACAATATACAGCCTTGATGTACTCCTTTTCCTATTTGGAATCAGTCTGTTGTTCCATGTCCGGTTCTAACTGTTGCCTCCTAACCTGCATACAGATTTCTCAAGAGACAGGTTAGGTGGTCTGGTATTCCCATCTCTTTCAAAATTTTCCACAGTTTATTGTGATCCACACAGTCAAAGGCTTTGGCATAGTCAATAAAGCAGAATACTAACACATATATGGAACTTAGAAATATGGTAATGATCACCCTGTATATGAGACAGCAAAAGAGACACAGATGTATAGAACAGTCTTTTGGACTCTGTGGGAGAGGGCAAGGGTGGGCTGGTTTGGGAGAATGGCATTGAAACATGTATATTATCATATGCGAAACAAATTTCCAGTCCAGGTTCAGTGCATGAAACAGGGTGCTTAGGGCTGGTGCACTGGGATGACCCAGAGGGACGGGATGGAGAGAGAGGAGGGAGGGGGGTTCATGCTGGGGAACACATGTACACATGTGGCAGATTCATGCCAATGTATAGCAAAACTTCTACAATATTGTAAGGTAATTAGCCTCAAAAATAATTTAATTAATTAAAATTAAAATCCTGCAATATAAAAAATATGTATTTCTTAAAATATTATTTACAGGTTGACAATTACAGCTCCAGGATATAATAAAGAGAATACCTGTAAAAAGAAAAGACCCAGATGCTGGGGAAGATTGAAAGCAGGAAGAGAAGGGGAGAACAGAGGATAAGATGGCTGGATGGCATCACCGACTCAGGGGACATCAGTTTGAGTAAACACTGGGAGTTGGTGATGGACAGGGAGGCCTGATTGCTGGAGTCCATGGGGTCACAAAGAGTTGGACATGACTGAACGACTGAACTGAACTGACTGATTTTGCCCTCATATATGATTTCATTTGTTTGTTTACAAAAGTTTGTTTCTTAGTACTTGATTTCAGATCAATTGGCCAATTTACAGCAGCGAAGTGAAAGAAATTCAAGCAATGTTTCTCATAAAAGTAAGTAGGTGTATTCATTCACAGTTGGATTCTCCCCACCCTCCAAAAAAAAAAAAATAAAATGAAATGAAAATGTTTGAAGAATTTGGATGAAAATGGAATTTTTCCAGAAAATTCAAACCTTGTCAAAACTTTTATCACAGGCCATATCCTCAATTCTCTAAAACTATACTTGAATTTGTGAATCTCTCTCTCTCTCTCTCTCTCTCTCTCTCTCTCTCTTTTTCTTATCTAAAGAGATACAGAGTTTTCACCAGAATATGACTGGCATCTATGACAAAGAGGTGAAAGCACTTCTCAATGAGATTTTTAAAATAAAGCTATATCTAAGCAACAACTTCTGAGTTTTTTGAAAGTCCACTTCCTCTGTGGTCTGGGAAAATATATGTAGGTTTTATTCAAACAGAAAAGGCAAGCATCTGTCCATATTCCCTCAAACCCTATGTCATCTTAAAAGAGATTAATATTTAACAGTGTTAAACTTGTTTGGTCTGTATTTTTTGGCAGATGACAGGAATTCACCAACAGGAAATATTAAATGATGGCTTTTCTTGACTGACAAGTTTAATCATGGAGATGATATACACCCTTTATTATACAAATGTCCAGGCTGAAAATTCCTTTACTATTTAAAGCTATGCTATTTTAAATGTCTAAGAAAAAATCTAATAATCCCATTTAACTCTTGCAATAAAAATTATGGCAAAAACCTTCTCAAAATGAAGTAGAAGAGGATCTGCTTCTAGTATTAGCAGAACAGGGCATTTGAACAGGTCTCAACAAAAGAATAATTGGAAAAGCAAAAGAAAATATTGTAAATGATAATGAAGTAAAGTTAAAGATGGTAAATAATTATGTAATTGAGACTCTGAAGAAGAAGCTAATTTAGAGAGATGAACATTGATTCTCAGGGTGTTCCTTGAGGAATCTGCTCATCACAGAGGAGGCTGCAGAGAAGCTGGGAAAATAATCACAAGTTCAAAAGACTCAGAGGGCTTGGACGAAAAACAATCAGGATTCAGAGACCACTGAAAAGTGAGAAATGTCTGGGATTCTGAAGAGCTGCACCAAAGGGAACAGTTTTCAAAATGTGGTTCCAGGCTTCTAGGGTTATTTTTCCTCACCTAAGTCTCAGAATGAAATACAGAGAAACAAACGATGAAAAATGCAGAAGACATCTAATAATCATAAGTTAGAGTCCTGGTGTCTAAAAAATGAAACTGGAACAAAAACCATATTTGTAAAGATAACTAAAGATATTGTAGTATGGATTTAACAAGTACAACAGACCACATGTAGGACAAATAAAAAGAAAAGAATACCTAATGATGAAAAGCAAAGTCAAAAGGAAAACTGTGAAAGCAGATGGAGAAAAACAAAAGACATGTTACTTGAAAGGAGCGACTGACACTGACAACATAACTGCTAAGCTAGTCAAAAGAGAAAACAGAATAACAGAAAAAATACTTAAAAATACAACTGAAGATAGGAAAAGAAAGAAATGGGAAGACAGAATAAGTGATAAAAACAGCAAACCATAGTAAAAGTGTAAGTTCAGTTCACTTCAGATCAGTAGCTCAGTCATGTCCGACTCTTTGTGACCCTATGAATCGCAGCACGCCAGGCCTCCCTGTCCATCACCATCTCCCGGAGTTCACTCAGA
>SJXQ01008252.1:0-12297 GCA_006408695.1 Aepyceros melampus | reverse complement strand
AAGTGGTTTGCCATTCTCTTCTCCAGTGGACCAATTCTGTCAGACCTCTCCACCATGATCCGTCTGTCTTGGGTGGCCCCACAGGGCATGGCTTAGTTTCATTGCGTTAGACAAGGCTGTGGTCCTAGTGTGATTAGATTGCCTAGTTTTCTGTGAGTATGGTTTCAGTGTGTCTGCCCTCTGATGCCCTCTTGCAACACCTACTGTCTTACTTGGGTTTCTCTAATGATGGACATGGGGTTTCTCTTCTCAGCTGTTCCAGCAAAGTGCAGCCACTGCTCCTTACCTTCAATGAGGGGTATCTCCTCACCGCCGCCCCTCCTGACCTTGAACCATTTTGTTACATATTAGTTAACAAATTAGTTGCTGAAATATTTTCATTTTCAATGAATATTTATGGAAAATATGTCTATATTAATTTCAAAGTGTGAAGTCACAGTGTTTTCCTCCTGCATGTATTTGGAGAGTGAATTTCAGTCTCCTTTGAGGAAAAGGCATCTTTGCTGCATCTCCAGGTCAGAAAACTAAGCTATGAGGGTCTTCAGTCCCCCCCCTCAACTTCCTTATGCAAAACGGTTCCCCTTTACTTCTTTGATGCATGTATTTGGGGGCACCTATAAGTTTTCTTTTGAAAATTAAGTTCTTCTGTCAAATTTTTAAAAATCACTATTTAAAAATAGAAATAGATTAAGCCTTATTAGATATCCATTTTTATATAAGACGTAGTTTTTTTTGTTTGTTTTTAATCTCTGTAGCCTCTTGGGCACCAGCCTTGAGGCTGAAGACAAATCGACATATTAATACATCAAAGCTAAACAGAAGATGGGGTATGTTTTAAGATTAGCTTGTTCTTTGAAGGTGAGGGCTACTATTCTTCTGCCAGTTTCTAGCCTTGATGAACTCTCCTTGGAAAATGATTCATCTCTATTGCCATTGGAAAAGAACCTTACTTTATTTTAATCTATTGCTTTTCTTTGAAGCTTATGTGCTTTTTTCAGTTTGAAACATAAAAAAAGAAATATTTAGTGTCAGAAAGCTTAAATGAACTTTAAATTTACAGTGTTTAGTGTAGCAATGTTTGCAAAGAATAAACCATTCATCTATGTAATTGCTAATTTCAGAAGTCCCTTGGAGAGTGTTATAAGGTATATATTGCTTTGAATTTAAGAGAAAATCCAAGTTTTCCTTATAAAATCTCTGTATTAGAAATTTAAATTACTCTGTACAAGTAAATTATTCCTTACACAAAAAACATTTTCAAATTGTATTCTCTCAAAGGTAAAATTTCCTGAGTTCTCTTCTCAGCATCAGGGATTTATGACCCAGAGAAGCTTACATGTGAGAATTTAGAAAGAGGTTGATAGCAAAACTGATTACAATGCTTTTGGTTTAAGCCAGCAGACTAAAGACAGTAGCCTATTTCCTTTTTTCCTATGATAGCACTAAAGTAAAGAAACAGAGTTTCCCCCCCCCTGCTGTGATATTCTGCATGGAACATTGGAGAAACAGTAGAAAAGACATCTAAGAGTGAAATTCATGAAACATTTCACACATAAAATGTGACGTGTTATTTGGCAGTTTTAGGGGTCGCCTGCCTATTTTTCTGCTCACAAAGCCCAAGAAGAGTCTGGCAGTTGACATCCGTTTCATCCCATGGAGAGAGCTCTGGGGATAATGTGTCCCACAGCATACCACAGATGGAACAGTGCCCGCTTCCTATTAATTGCTATCATGCTTTTATTTAGAACAATAAACTGCCAATCAGGAATCATTAGATATTTAATGGAAAACTATATTTGTATAAACAAAAGAGGAACTGGTACCAGAAGAGTTAAGTATAACTCAGGGAAGACAAGAGGCTTTAAAAAAGAAGTCTTGATTAGTACCTCTACTAGGATTTGAGAGGATATTACAGCTGTAACTGGCTATTATGAAGGAGAGGCAATCAGAAAACAAGAAATTTCCAGGAAATTGGAAATAGTATTACTGAATTAAATTCTTACTGGATAAACTTATAGAAAGGACATTGTTCAAAGTTAGGCTTGTTTTTAATCTTTAAGTAAAATTAAAAATTAATCCAACAGTTAAAACAAAAAGAAGATATTTAAAAATAAAAAGAAGAATTAAGCAGACCAGGAGATGGAGTCAATAGAGTCAACATCTGGACTGTGGAAAATTCTTAAAGAGAGTAGCAGAGTGCCTTACGTACTCCCTGCAAAACCTGTATGCAGCTCAAGAAGCAACAGAGCAACAGTTAGAACCAGACATGGATCAACAGACTGGTTCTAAGTTGGGAAAGTGGGACGTCAAGGCTATGTATTGTCACCCTTCTCATTTAACTTCTATGCAAAGTACATCATGTGCAGTGCCGGGCTGGATAAAGCTCACACTGGACTGAAAGGCAAAGAATTCAGTTTAATGAAAGCATGTTTTATAAGCTGAGTAAACACTCTGTGCTAATGAACCTTGGCTGTGTAACACAGGACTGAACAACTTACTGGCTTGAAACAGCAACCAGTCGTTTAGCTTATATGTCTGTGATTTGGCTGGTTGGTCTGGGCAAGGTTGGCTCCCTCACCTGAAGTCACTCATGTGAGTCTGGGCAGCTGTAAGATTGGCTGGGGATTAGCTGATATAAAATAAACTCACTGCACAACTGGCAGTTGGCTGTGATGACAGGAGTAACTGAGCACGTCTTATCATCCTGCTAAACTTGGCTTGCTCTCTTAGCAGCAGGATTCCTAAGGGCAGCATGAGTGCAAGTTCTAAAGCATACTGTGTTTTCAAGGCTCCAGTTACTTCCCTTTGCCAAAGCAGAGGTCCCAAAAGACTGAAGCAAATTATTACATGGTCAGTCCAGAGAACCAAAGGGCCGGGATTTGGGCATGCAGAATCAGGGCTATCACTGCACAGAGGCATCAGTAGTCAGATCAAAAAGTCTAGCAAGCAAGATGGATAAGAGTGAACTATATTTACACGTATCTTGGCGAAATTTCAAAATTCTTATGATAGAGCAGAAAATGCTACAGTCTTCTAATGTGGATAAAATAGATTATCTGCAAAGAATTGAATCACAGTTGCAGGATTTTCATCAACAACCTGGATCCTAGAAGCCATCCAAGCAATATCTTCAAAGACCTGAAAAATGTTATTTTAAATATAGAATTCTATATCTAATTTTTAATCATACTCCAGAGGAAGGCAAATATTGATAAAGAATGTCTTTATGAAAATATACTGAATGATCATCAAAAAATTTTGAGTAAAAGGATAGTATGAAATTCAGGAAAAGTGATAGCTGAATATAGCCTAGAAGGAACTGGGGAAACTAAAAGACAAAAGATAGTACACTGAAGCTTGAAACTTTGAAAATTCTCCCTCATGAAGGAAGACTTTAGTGTTAGTATGAAAAATTCCCTATCTAAGGATCTAAACAACAGAGGGGACAATAGAGGATGAGATGGGTGGGTGGCATCACCCACTGGATGGACATGAGTTTTAACAAGCTCTGAGAGTTAGTGATGGACAGGGAAGCCTGGCGTGCTTCCGTCCATGGGGTGGCAAAGAGTCGGGCTCGACTGAATGACTGAACTGAACTGAACTGAAGGATCTTAACATACCACCTGATTCTGCCATGAATGGTATTTAAATGGACTTCCCTGGTGGCTCAGAAGGTAAAGTATCTGGCTGCAATGCAGGTGACTTGGGTTCGATGCTTGGGTCAGGAAGATCCTCTGGAGAAGGAAATGGCAACCCACTCTAGTATTCTTGCCTGGGAAATCCCTTGGACAGAGGAGCCTGGCTAACTACAGTCCATGGGATGGCATAGAGTTGGACACAACTGAGCAACTAACACTTTCACTTCAGGATTAGATATGTACTTACTTTGAATTTTAATGTAATTACATTAAAGTTTAATGCATTTACATTGAACTTTAGAATCAAATTGTATACCTAATATGAGAGGCTAAATTATTGTCTAGATGATAGAAACATAAAAATAATTAACAATATCAGAAGATTTGACAAGGAGATTGTAGGAGAAAGTGTATATGTGGCAAATTTTCATCTTTCATTGAAGCAGTGATTGATTTCAGGTTGATAGATCAACAGGAGAGTTTGTATACATTTCAGTTATAAGTGGAACCAGTGGAAGAGCAAAAAATAAAATATAAATGCCAAAGTGAAGAGGCAGATAAGGAAAGAAGGAAGGAATGGATATAAGCACCCTTAATTCCTCATCTGCCATAGCAGACAAGCAAAATTCATTGAGAAACCTGCGTCGAGGGATAGTATGCTGTTTAAAACCCAATATACAGTTATACTGTTGTATATCATAACACATGTGCAAATGTTACCTTTATATTTGGAAAAATATATAATTTACCATAAAAATTCTCTCCTTAATCAATATTTATTAAATTGTAGAATGTGTCAAAAAAAGTTCATATAATTAAAACTGTGGTTCCAGTAGCCATGTCTGCAGGTGAGAGTGAAACATAAAGAAAGCTAGTGCCAAAGAATTTAAATGATGCTTTTGAGTTGTGGTGCTGAGAAAGACTCTTGAGAGGCCCTTGGACTGAAAGGAGATCAAACCAGTCCATCCTAAAGGAAATCAGTCCTGAATATTCATTGGAAGGACTGATGCCGAAGCTGAAGCTCCAATACTTTGGCCACCTGATGTGAACAGGTGACTGATTGAAAAAGACCCTGACATTGGGAAACGTTGAAGGCAGGAGGAAAAGGAGATGACAGAGGATGAGATGGTTGGATGGCATCACTGACTCAATGGACACAAGTTTGAGCAAGCTCCGGGAAACAGTGAAGGACTGGGAAGCCTTGCATGCTTCAGCCCATGGGATTGCCAAGAGTCAGACATGACTTAGCGACTGAATAGCAACAAGAATGTGTATAAAGTGGGAACTGTACATTCACTAGAATGAATGAGGACTGGATGAAAGATGTCCATAATATATTGCTTAGTGAAACAAGGAAGCTGTGGAGCAGTATGGGTAGAGGAACCAATTATTTTAGGCTCGCTTATCTCACTGTCTGCCTAGCTATAGTGTGTCTGTGTGTGCTTGCGTGTGTGTACATGTGCCAGAACTGTGTGTGTGCTCAGTTGTGTCCAACTCTTTGTGACCCATGGACTGTAGCCTGCTAGGCTCCTCTGTCCATGGGATTATCTTGGCAAGAGTACTGGAGTGGGTGGCCATTTCCTTCTCCAGGGGATCTTCCCGACTCAGGGATTGAACCCTGGTCTCCTGCATTCCAGGCAGACGCTTTAACTTCTGAGCCACCAAGGACTCTCATATATCTATCTCTCTATATTTATATTTATATCTATAGCTATCTCCTTCACCTTAATTGTATGCCCTAATTTCATATATTATTTTACTCTTAACCCTGGATATAATACTACATAGTGTTAACATCACAGAGACATACTGAATATTTACTGTGAAGGTGGATAGTGACAACCATAGCAGAAATTTTGCAACATGCCTCTTTATAAAATTATACTTTAAAAATCTGAGGCAACAGATTTTTAATTTTTGAATTTTTTGAATTTTTGAATTTTGAAATTTTCAAAAGGAGTCGGACACAACTGAGTGATTTCACTTAGAGCCTGCTTTTTTCCCCTATAAATAGTGAAGGAGTTGCTCAAGTTCAGTGTTTTCAGACTTACATCACTGTACTATATGCTGTGTTTATGTTTACCTGACAAAGATGTTTCCTGACATAATATTCACTCTTAGCACGTGTGATATTGTGATATTTTCTATTCTGCTTTCCTTATTTTATTTTTATGGAAACCCTGCAATTCATGAATGGGTTAGGAGTCATAGTTTGGACTGGACTAGATATGTTGAAGGTGCATTTTGTCAGAATCATTTGATTCCAAGAGTCTAAAAGAATGTCACCTTCATTCTGAAATTTGTTTTCATGATATTATAATCATCATGCAACGTTAATTAAAGCTTCATCGGTACAATAAGATCTAAGTGTATCTTATCTTTTAGTGTTGCTGTGTGGAGAATCTTATACTTTTTAAGACCTTGGCATAATCTGACCATCCCTTCCTGGTAGTTTTCTCATGTTCCAAGAGAGTTGGATTTCTCACTGCAGAGGAATTTTGGACACAATGTATTGCTGGAGTATTGGTTTTCTCTCTGCATGTAATATCCCCAAAGCCTAAAACAAGATCTTTATCTTTTTGATAGACAAGCAATTAGCTTTTGGAGGGAATTTAAAGGCAGTAAAGCACATCTGTTAGGACACTAGAAATAAATAGGAATTTCTGACAGGCAAACATTATAGCCTTGCATTTGTGATACTGGAGCTAAAGCTATGTCAGCATTTTTATTATAAACCCAGGGGATTATCAGTCTGCAATAAAACTCTTTTTGGACTGAGGCTTATTTAGATTCAGAGCTTACTCATGAAGAACCTTTGCTTTCCTGAACATAGGCGAGTAGATTTGCTCCTGCTTAACTGTCTAAGGGAGAGCTATAATTATATAAACATTAAAAAAAACTTGATTTATTATAAGCTGACTCACTGATTATTAAAGAATATTATTTAATAGAAAGCAGTGTAGGTTCGACAGCACAGTAACTGAGTGGGGCTGATAAAGTGGTACAGTAGTGGGTTTTTGGCAGCTGTCAGGTAACTCACCATTATCTGTACCTTCGTGATATTGAAGGCATGCTTCATAAGATCCTCTCCTGAAGATACTGAAATTTGAGTGGCCAGTGATTTTCTGTCATCTGTATCCTGAAATGTGCTCCAAACAGTTTAAAAAATGATTTCAGTTTTAGAGAGAAAAAGGAATAGAATGATATTTTATTTTTATTCGCATTAAAACATGAAGACACTGAAGAAAGTATAATGTTTAACATTAAGAGCGTGAGTTTAAACCCTGGGCCTATCACTTACCAGTGGGTGTCCTGAGAAAATGCCTTCAAGTCTCTGTGCCTTGGGTTCTTCATGTGTGACAAATACTGGTAATGATTGTGGCTGTGTTGCTGGGCTGGTTTGATGTTTAAAGGCACTCATCCATAGAAAGCCCTCAGGATGGTGCCCAGTTGTATCAAGTGCTCAATAAGTTTTAGGTAGCATTGTTTAGTTCAGTTCAGTTGCTCAGTCATGTCCGACTCTTTGGAACCTCATGAACTGCAGCATACAGGCCTCCCTGTCCATCACCAACTCCAGGAGCTTGCTCAAACTCATGTCCATCACGTTGGTGATGCTGTCTGACCATCTCATCCTCTGTCATCCTCTTTTCCTCCTGCCCCCAATCTTTCCAGCATCAGGGTCTTTTCCAAAGAGTCAGTTCTTCTCCTCTTGGCTAAAGTATTGGAATTTCAGCTTCAGCTTCCAATGAATATTCAGGGTTGATTTCCTTTAGGATTGCCTGGTTTGATCTCCTTGCAGTCCAAGGGATTCTCAAGCGCCTCTCCAACACGATAGTTCAAAAGCATTAATTCTTCAGCACTCAGCTTTCTTTATAGTCCAACTCTCACATCCATACATGACCACTGGAAAAACCATAGCTTTGACTAGATGGACCTTTGTTGTCAAGGTAATGTCTCTGCTTTTTAATATGCTATCTATGTTGGTTATAGCTTTTCTTCCAAGGAGTAAGCATCTTTTAATTTCATGGCTGCAGTCACCATCTGCAGTGATTTTGGAGCCCCCAAAAATAAAGTCTGACACTGTTTCCATTGTTTCCCCATCTATTTGTCATAAAGTGATGGGACTGGATGCCATGATCTTAGTTTTCTGAATGTTGAGTTTGAAGCCAACTTTTTTACTGTCTTTCACTTTCATCAAGAGGCTCTTTAGTTCTTCTTCGCTTTCTGCCATTAGGGTGGTGTAATCTGCATATGTGAGGTGATAATTTCTCCCGGCAGTCTTGATTCCAGCTTGTGCTTCATCCAGCCTGGCATTTTACATGATATACTCTGGATATAAGTTAAATAATCAGGGTGACAATTTACAGCCTTTGTTCCTTTTTGTTATTAGTAGTGTTTATATTTTGTCATAGGGTCATAAAAGCAGAAATTCATTTTTACATTTAGATTTTAACTTACAGTGCCATTACATTAAATTAAAAAAAATATCATCCAAAACTTCTGCCTAGGTCTTCCCCCATATACTCTTTTATTGTGGTTGTTGCTTAATAATGTAATTGTGACCTCATCATGCAACTTAATTTCAGGAAAAAAAAAATGTAGCCCTTATGGAATAAACTCTTGGTCTTTATGTGTGAGAATTCTATCTTCCTGGGAGATTCATTTAAAAGTCTCATTCCTGCTGATGTTGCTAACTTTAAAAAGCATTCCTCTATTATTTTGTGAAGTATAGCAAAGGAAAATGCTGTTACATAGTGTATATGTCAAGATATATCTAAACAGTGGTATATTATGTAAGATTTTCTCTTGCTTCATTTCAGAGAAATGGAAATTTTGTGTTACACAAATAAATGATTGATAGAATATAGCAGGAACAAAAAAAAGACATACCTTGGGGCAGATATGCTTGGCTATATACCATTTCACCTTTATAATATAAGAAGCATGCATTATAAAGCATGCACCTTTATAATATAAGAAGCATGCAGTCATTCTTAAAAGACTGTGTGGTGAGTGTAGGAAATTCCCTGGTGGCCCAGTGGTTAGGGCTTCACTGTTCCACTGCAGGGGACATGATTTCAATCCCTGGTCCAAGAACTAAGATCCCACAAGCTGGTTGGTATGGCTAATAAATAAACCAAAAACTATGTAGTGAGTATATTACAGGGGAGAGGACAGTATGAATGTATAAAGTGTGATGGAACAATTATATATGTATCTCTGGGATGCTGAGAACTTTTAAATTAGTATATGTGTTATATGACGAGGAAATAGCGATGGTAGCAACAGAGGTGGGGCAGAAGTTGGAAAACACTGATCAGTCCATCTTCAGCAAGTACTGATTGACTGAATGTTAGGAGACGAGGTGTCTTGGGTGCTGGAGTTATTAAAATGAGTAAAGTAAGCAATCTTCCTTGTCCTCCATGGGCCCGCTATCAGATAAATACTTATCCCAACACGTGCTGACTGCTGTGGGATAATCCTCAGAGCAAGATCTTTAGAAGGGAGTAAGCCAGGGTGGCGTATGGAGGATGTGGGTAGATGGGCCTTTGATCAAAGAAGGAAATCCTAGCCTACTGTCCCAGGCACACAGCCAAGAGGACAGGTTTGTGAGTAGCAGTGTTTGCAGACTTGACAGCAGTTAAGTGATGGTGTTCCCAGGTGATGGCTTCTAGCTTAGAATGCACAGGTATCAAATTGCAGGGAGTCAAGTGTCATTTCCCTACTAGCAATGATAAATACTACTTCTGTAAGAGAGCAGCCTCTTCCTTTAGTACCAAGGATATTTGGTTAAGTATAAACTCACACTCTGCTTATCTGGCTCATAGGTATTCCACAGTGCCTTCTGAATGAATGGATGAGTGAATGGAGAGTGTCAAAGAGTGTGAATCGCAGGCATTTCACCCAGGTGCTTCCTGACTAGCCAGGCATTATACAGTTCATTCTGTTCATCTGTGTTCTTCCCCAATGTGGTTTTATATTGTGTTTCCTAGTTCCTCCAAACCCAATCATATGCCAGAATATTTAATAATTAGTTCAAGGTGGCATGCAGGGAGATGTTAGTTGCTATCCTTTCTAGATGGCTTATGCGATCAACTAAAGCATGACGTGCTTTCAATTAATAAAACTCCAACCCAAAGGAGGATTTCCGAGTGGGTGTGTACTTCTCAGATGCCTTCTACGTTCTCTCCAGCTCTCCGCATTGGTGTATTCCTGCCAGGAGTGTTCATAAGTTAAATCTATATTTGGCCTTCCATCTAATGGCCAATTGAATTGAGCAAACCAAATATCGGAAGGTGGCCTAAGCTACATGACAGTGTGGGATCGAAATTCTTGCAATGTTACGTGCCCCGGTGTAAGATTAAAATGTTAATGTGCAACTCTGACTTGTCAGATCAGGGTAGCATTAGTAAACGTTCTCAAATGTATCAATATCTCAAATGTACAGATGGTTCATTAAAATTGTTATTTTATGTTTAGGTTATATAACTTTCTAAGGCATATTTTGGTTGGAGAATTTCTCTTATATGGGCCGACAAAGCACAGTAAACTTGGAGACAAATTATACTATTGTTACTTGAAGAACATGCTAATACTTTGCAAGAAGCATACTTTTTGTTGTTTTTAATCATCTCATTAGGACATAATGATCTTTTTCCAGCTGAGGTGTCTAATTACCATCATATCCAATAGTCAGTTAATTGGTGAGAATAAAGCAAAAAGCCGCCATGGACACATGTTGACTATATTCTCATTGCATAGAAATGGAGTAGACACAGAATAATTGTTAATTACTTTTGTGGAGCGTTGCCTGTAATCTTCACTGAGCTCATTTACTTTTCTCTTTGTACAAACAATAGCAGAGCCATCTGAAACGTCTCTATGACTCTTTTATGCTAGGCATCTTTTGGTTTTTTTGAATATGGGCTTGAGACCTCATCAGTCAAATCTAAAATAGATGAACTGTCTTTGTAGATTCAAAACATGATATTCAAAGCTCAGACAACATGTTTTCTCTCAGTAAAGTTGAGTGTCTAAACTTCCCTTTGACGCTGAAGGCAAAAGGAGAAGAAGGAGGCAGAGGGTGAGATGGTTGGATAGCATCACCGACTCAGTGGACATGAACATGGGCAAACTCTGGGAGATGCTGAGGGACAAGGAGGCCTGGCATGCTGCAGTCCATGAGGTAACAAAGAGTCAGAAAAAACAGCAACTGAACAACAACTTCCCTTCATGAGCATTCAGTTGGTGTAGACAAGATTTCCCTTCTGCTATTAAACTAGAGGTCATCATTAAAAAATATATATATTTTAAATTTATGTGCATAGTTAACATTTATATATTTGATGAATAAATATAAATTTAAAGGTATAACAAGTATATTCATGGTTCTAGAGATTTTTAAATTTTATATACTCATACATTACAGTACATACATATAATCATGTATGGTATAAAACATTTTACAAAGACAATTAAAATATTTTTAAAAGAGAAACAAAAATGGTTAGTAAAGCATAAAATGTGACCCTTGGCCTGAGTTAGCACTTAGGGCTATGACAACAAGCTTCCTCAGTCAGGAACTGCAGTCACTATTTTGCTTTCATCATCATGTTAGTTTAGAATTCCCTCAATACCTTGGAATGCAAGAGCTATTTCTGTGTACATCCTGGTCAGTCTTCTTTCTACCTTTTTGAGTGATATGTTTCCATTACTTTCCACTTTCAACCATGTCATTGCCACCACCATCTCATTAGTGTCCATGAAGGTAAGAGACGTTCAGGTGACTCACCTTACTCTGAAATTGTCAGCCTGCTTAGTTAATTAGAAAATTCAGATATATCTTAAGTGTCTGCACGTGTGCATGCTTAGTTGCTCAGTTGTGTCTGACTCTGTGACGCTATGGACTGCAGCCCACCAGGCTCCTAGTCAACAGAGATTCTCCAGGGAAGAATACTGGAGTGAGTTGCATGCCCTCCTCCTGGGGATCTTCCCAACCCGGGAATTGAACCCAAGTCTTGCATTGTGGGCAGATTCTTTGCCATCTGAGCCACCAGGGAAGCCCAAGAATAATGGAGTGGGTAGCCTATCCCCTCTCCAAGGGATCTTCCTGACCCAGGAATCAAACCAGGGTCTCCTACACTGCAGGCAGATTCTTTACCAGCTGAGCCATCAGGTAAGCCCATCTTAGCTGTTTCAGTTCAGTTCAGTTCAGTTCAGTCACTCAGTCGTGTCTGACTCCTTGAGACCCCATGAATCGCAGCACGCCAGGCCTCCCTGTCCATCACCAACTCCCAGAGTTCACCCAAACTCATGTGCATTGAGTTGGTGATGCCATCCAGCCATCCAATCCTCTGTTGTCCCCTTCTCCTCCTGCCCAAAATCCCTCCCAGCATCAGGGTCTTTTCCAATCAGTCAGCTCTTCGCATGAGGTGGCCAAAGTTTTGGAGTTTCAGCCTCAGCATCAGTCCTTAGGTGGTTCAGTTCAGTTCAGTTGCTCAGTCGTGTCCGACTCTTTGTGACCCCATGAATCACAGTACGCCAGGCCTCCCTGTCCATCACCAACTCCTGGAGTTCACCCAGACTCACGTCCATTGAGTCCATGATGCCATCCAGCCATCTCATCCTCGGTCGTCCCCTTCTCCTCCTGCCCCCAATC
>SJXQ01008251.1:285403-300694 GCA_006408695.1 Aepyceros melampus | reverse complement strand
CGGCTGCTCTCCGTTTAAAGCCCTCTGGGGGCTCTGCTGAGGTGCTGATCTCACTCTGTCTCGCCCAGGAGAACGAGGGGCCGGTTCTCAGGCACGGCACACTCCCCGAGGCCCCCACCCGAGAGGGCGTTCAGCCTCCTCTGTCCACAGCAGCTGCTTGAGCGCTCTGGACAGCCTGGGACGGACCCGGGGCACCCCGCCCGCCGGGAGCCCGCATACGATCAACGGAGAGATCTGCGCTCTGCAGCCAGGCCCCTGGGGCCGGGAACTCTGCTGGGGGGTCAGCCTCTGCAGGAGGTGCTCCGTGATCACTTCGTAGCCTTTGGGGAAGGACGCCAGGATCTCCCAGGGCTTGTGAGCCCCCCTGCAGGGCGAAAGCCCATCCTCAAGGTCAGCCTCCCGGGAGGGGCTCTGCTGCTCTGCTCAGGGCCCAGCTCCCTCTTCCTACCCTTCCCTCTGCCTTCTCCCCTCTCCTTTTCTCTGTCAACTCCTTCCATCTTTCCATCACCTCCACACCTCCTGTTCTCTGCCACCTCACGTGCAGGTGACTCTGAAAGTGCTCACACGGCCTGCGAACCTGACAGAAGGAGACAGCTGAGTCCCACGGGCCAGAAGCTCCCCTGTGGCCGTGTCCCAGCTGGTGCTCCCGCAGACGACCCGGGCCCAGCAGGCCACCCTCCAGGCCCCGGCGGTCACTTCCCTGCGCAGGCCCTTCCAGCCTGGCCTGAATGCATTTCACTCATGTTTTTCCTTTGCCTGGGATACCTTCCTTGCTCATCCCAACCTGACAAATTCACACTCAGAGGAAGAGATCTGAAAATTATTTCTCCAAATAACAGGATACAATTTCAGGAAAGTCCGCTTGCTGTACCCAAGAAGCCACGACCTTTGCGAGACAGGAGGAGAGGTTCATGAAAAAATCAAGGAGAGACTGAAGACGAGGATGAAGACAGTCTCCTTGCTGGTGATATGGCATCTCAGGGCTCTCGGGAGAAAGACGGAGGAAAGAATCCAAACAGAAACATGGGCCCTTCGCCAGTGTTTTGCATGTTAATCAGTGGAAGAGACAGACCAGCCATGCCTTGTTCTGTCCTGACCGGCAGAGCCCTGGCCAGGGAAGTACA
This sequence comes from Aepyceros melampus, assembly GCA_006408695.1. NCBI lineage: Eukaryota > Metazoa > Chordata > Mammalia > Artiodactyla > Bovidae > Aepyceros > Aepyceros melampus. The sequence continues at coordinate 299,570 of SJXQ01008251.1, read as the reverse complement.
TAATTTCGTAATTGGGAAATTAAGATTGCTTATTAATTTCTGATAAATGCTCTTCATCATGGTAGGGAAGTTTTTTCCCATAATAGGGGAATTTTTTTTTTCAATTAGTAATAGACTTTGAATTCTTTTGCCAAATGCTTTTTAGCTTCCCATGATAAGTTTAAAAATATGTATGACTATTAAAGCAAAAATTGAAACTTTTTTTGGTGGTGTTTCTTCGTGTGTGTAGATATAATACGTATGGCAACCATACCATGAGTCAGGAAGTAAGTTCCTTACTTACTTCCATAAGTAAGGAAGCTACGTGTTGAAAGCATCCATGTTTTCTTGAGGCTGTAAAGCATTCATTCTAAATGGACTATGAAAGTTTAGGGATGTCAGTACACTATGACAATTGAGGCTTGTAAATCCCTAGGACTCCACTAAAAATTGATGGAGTCAAAACACAATGGATAAATTAAGAAAAGTGAAGTCGCTCAGTAGTGCCCGACTTTGCGACCCCATGGATAGTAGCCTGAACCAAGCTCCTCCGTCCATGGGATTTTCAAGGCAAGAGTACTGGAGTGGGTTGCCATTACTTCTCCAGGGAATCTTCCCAACCAAGGGATCGAACCCAGGTCTCTCACATTGTAGACAGACGCTTTACCGGAAGGAATACCTTAAAAAAACACAAACTATCCAAAATAATTCAGGAAAGTGGAAACGCAGGAGCAAAACCTGGAGGAGGCAAACAGAAAATGAATCACTAACTGAAAGACTGAGGAGCTCGCCTGGTGGTCCAGTGGTTAAGAATCTTTCTGCCCAGACACGGGACACGGGCTCCATCCCTGGGTGAGGAACTAGCTCAGCTAAGACCCAGCACAGCCAAATAAACGAAAACAAAGACGTAAATAGTAAAAAACACTTTAAAATAGTGAAAAGGCTTATAAAAAAGGAAAGAAATGGGTAGAAGATTTGGAGATTTGGCCAAAGCAGATACGTGGAGGCAAATGAACACATGAAATCACGGCCAACATCAGCTGCGATTGAGAGTCAAACACAAACAAAACCCAGATGGCCCTGCACATGCACTAGGAGGACTAGGTCTTCCTTAATGACGATACCAAGCATGGTCAAGGGTGGAAGCAACCCGAAAGCACTTTGGTAAGCCGCTGGCAGAAAGGCAAACGCCACAACCATGGGTGGAAAATTTTGGCGGCTTCTTTAAAGCTGTTAGATGGAAAGCTCCCGTATTACCCAGAAATGCAACCCCTAGGAACTGAGCCAAGAGAGATGAAAGCTAGTATTTACACAAAGGCCTGTGGGCAAACATTCACAGCGGCATCACTGTAACGGCCCAGGACTGGGGGAGCCAGGTGACTGAGGAACGCACTGCGGTCTGTGCACACAATGGGTGCTGCTGTTCAGCAAGGAACGGGGTGAGTTTCTGACACACGATGCCCCAGATGAATCCCAAACACCCGTGTGAGCGAGGGAAGCCAGGCTCGGACGCACGACTCTGCTCTGCGCAGTGGGACTATACTGCGTGGTTCTGTTCCTAGGACGTCCTGAGAAAGGCCCAGCGACGGGGGTGGAGGACAGATCGGGGGCGAGGCTCGTGGTGGGGGGCGTGATTCCAGCAGTATGGGATTTGGAGGGCAGTGGAAGCGCTTTGTGTCTTAATTGTGGTGGTGATGACTGTGACTATACGTTTGAGAAAACCTGTGGAACTCTGTGGTCAAAGGGTGAATTTTACTACATGGAAAAATTTTAATGTTTTATAGCTTAGTACGGGCTTCCCTGGTGGTGCAGAGGTTAAAGCGTCTGCCTGCAATGTGGGAGACTGGGGTTCGATCCCTGGGTCAGGAAGATCCCCTGGAGAAGGAAATGGCAACCCACTCCAGTATTCTTGCCTGGAGAATCCCACGGACAGAGGAGCCTGGTGGGCTTCCATACTATATAAATCAGATGGCTATTAAAATTGTTTACAAAGTAGTTTTAATTTTGAGAAAATGCTATGAAAAAAAATGTGGAGATTGGTATATACGAGTGACTGTATGTTTTTAAAAACATTTTTGTGTATGTTCGTTTGTTGTGTTTATAAAAATTGAACAAAATCATTCTTAAGAGGTAGACACACTATAAGTTATACCTAAGTAACAGCAGAGGTTGCCTTGGGGTGAGATTTCTTTTTTTTCTTTTTCAAAAATGTACATGCTTTCAAAATTTTCTGCAATAAACCAATATTAATGGTACGATCACCTTGCCCCAAGTAAGGAACTTACTTGTACTAAAAGTTGGACATATTTTAAGAATAAGCAGATCGGCAGAGCCTGGGGGCTTGTCCGCCCCGCCCCGGGGGCCCCACTCACCTCTGGGACTGCTCGTCCATCTCGAAGAGCGTCAGGACCACCTCATCCGTGTAGGTCCGCGCCAGCGCGTGGAGCACCTTCCCCACGGTGTCCTGGGCCGCGGCGTCCGTGGTGCTGGGCGTGTGGTGGTAAACGCGCTTGATGATCTCAGGCACCTGCGGGGGTGGGGGGCAGAGTGAATGCTTCCTGGGTGCTCGACACCCGCTCGGCGGGGGCCTCGGACCCAGGCGCCCTCGCAGGGCTGGGGGCTGTCCCCCTGCCATGGTTTAAGAGGCACAGAGTAGACAGCAGCAGGGAAGACGCTGTGGAGTCGGGTCCAGAAACCAGGTCACAAAGATCAGAGCAGGGAACTGAACACAGAGACTGTTTGCAGGGCGAGGGCAGGCCCGTCGCCGGCTGTGTGGACAGGAGGCCGTGTGGGCCTGAGTCACTCTGCCTGGATTCGAGCCCCGCTCCCTACTGACCAGCTGTGTGGCCTTGGCGACGGTTCAGCTGTCTCTGTGCTCTAGCTCCTCGTCGGACAATGAGAACCAGTTCAGCCTCTCCATGGGTCTGAGTTAACACGTCTGGTGAAGGTCACACATGTGCTCGATAAAGTCCCGTTATCCGGGCCTACCCCCTGTGAGCTTCTCCCCAGCTCCAGTTACTTCCCTGCAGACTTTTAAGAAATAACAGAGCGCGTGACCACGGCCAGCCCAGGGCAAGGTGCTTGGCGTTAGTAAACCTGAATAGTAACTGAAGTCAGCCTCACGTGGGAAGCTGACCTGGGCCTGGGAGCTGCGGGGGTGCAAATTCCAGTTAACCACAGGGAGAAGGTTCTGATGACGAAAGTGGTGCTGGAGGAGACCCGAGCTCTGTGTGGGGTGGGGAGCAGAGTCCAGCTGCCCAGGAGCTGGGCAGGGACCCCATGTGGGCACTGGGGAGCTGCTCTCCAGGGTGTCCTTTGGCTCAGGAGTGTTCAGACAGCACCCCGGGCCAGAGAGGAGAGGAGAGCCTGGGAACTGCTCATGGAGCTCGCACTGGCGGCGGGGGGAGGTGGGAGCCGGGCAGGCCATTGAAAGGAGCGCAACTCCGTCTGTCCACAGGAGCTTTGAAAATGGTCCAACGAGAAAGACCTGATAAAGAGACACTGGGCTGGCTTAACTTCTCGGTGAACAAGTCTCACCTCCAACAAAGGCCCGTGCTCCAGCTCTACCTCGTGTCTGTGCCCTAGGCTTATACGTGGTATATAGACATATAGATACACGGATACAGACACAGGTGCAGAGGACAGACACACACACAGATGTGGAAACAGCTATCTCCTAATCTTGCTGGGAGTTCTCCCGCCGGCCTGACAAAGCACTCAGAGGTCTCATCCCATGTCTGGACGCGGGAGGGAGGTCTGAGGTGTCTCCTGGTCCTGGGAGCCCTCGAGAAGCTCCTGCTGTAGCTCTGATGCTAATCTTCCCTTCCCAGTGGAGACAGAGGCCAGGTGGTCACCCCTCCCCCAAGGAAGGGCCTTCCACACAACTGCAAACCACGCCTCGTTTAACTTTTTCTTTCTGGATTCAAGGATTGAGACTCCTTAACCCCAACCAGTAGGAAGTGAAACAGCAAGATCCGACATGGAATGGAAAGGAAGAAGGCCCAAATGCCCTCGGGGCCTAGAGTCCCTGGAGTGGCTACCTTGCCGATGTCAGGGACGGAGGACTTCAGGATGGTCCGCAGCACCCTGGAGGCCGCCCGGGCGTCATGCCTGCTGGGCTTGGTCAGGGCCTCCAGCGACACCAGTATTAGGTCCGCTCGCTCCTCGGGAGTCAGGTACTTCCTGAAGAACTGGGAGGAGGGAGCTGGGCTGAGCCCCTCTGCGTCGGCCTGTGGCCTCCAGGCCCTGGAGAGGCCGGCCGGCCTGGGTCCAGTGCAGGCGGCCCCGGCTAGCACCCAGCTCCCCACGGGGTGAGGCCGAGGCGAGGCCTGGCCAGCGGTCCCCACAGCAGCACGCAGAGAAGTGAAAGTGAGTGAAGTCAGAGTCGTTCAGTCACGTCCGACTCTCTGCGACCCCACGGACCTCCAGGCCAGAATGCTGGAGTGGGGAGCCGTTCCCTTCTCCAGGGGATCTTCCCAACCCAGGGACCGAACCCAGTTCTCCCACATTGTAGACAGACTCTTTACCAGCTGAGCCACCAGGGAAGCCCAAGAATGCTGGAGTAGGTAGCCTATGCCTTCTCCAGCGGATCTTCCCAGAGGGAGATGGTAAAGGCATCTGGGTTTGCATTTGGAACACAAGCAGGGGACTGCATCTGGGGTGAGCTCTGATGTCTAGCGGGGTGACCGCACCGCAAAGCAGGCGCCGGCTTCCAGGTCTGAAGCAGACGCAGCCAGTCTCGCACATCACTGAGCCCTGAGGCGGGGCCTGCCTCTGCAGCTGGGAGCCGGGGACTCCCTCAAGGCAGGGAGGCGGGCAGCCAGGGACCGAGAGGGGTGTCCCATCAGATCTGGGAGACTCGGGGACGCCTCTGGAGGAGGTGCCTGCTGAAAACGTGGGAAGGCTTCCAGGATGAGGCAGGGGGTTCTGCAAAGGCCTGGAGCGGCTTCTGGGCCTGTCCTGCAGGACCAGCAGGAAGGACTGGACGCAAGACGCGGCGGAGGCGAGGCCTAGCCGATGCCAGGGGCCTCTCGGCCGTGAGACACTGGACCTCGGTGTGAGAACAGACTCGTGCAGAGTCTGAAGGGGAGTGAGGTGACGCTGTCTGCCTGAGCAATGACTCTGGGACTGCGGGGCAGAAAATGGTGCCTCAGAGGGGCCGCCTGCAAATGAGGAAGAAGCAGGGGGCACCCACAGTGAGAGGCAGGAGGTGGGTGATGGCCACAGCAGGACCAGAGCGGAGCAGGCAGACGAGCAAGGCATGCAGGAGGCAGAGTGGATGGGTGCAGGGTTGAGCTGGGCATGGAGAGGAAGGGAGAGTGAAGGGTGGTGTCTGGGTTTCTGGACGGAGTGGCGGGAGCTGGCGGAGCCTGGGGCACTGTGCCCGGGGCCGGCAGTCTGCCTCTGCTGAGAGACCAGAAGGGAAGCCGGGCCAAAGACAGGTGTGTGGAGAGGAGAGCGGACCACACCTCACTGCACAGTCCCGCTCAGTGACTTAAACTTCAGTCCACCCCAGGGCAGCAAGGGGAACGGGCCTTCTCCTCCAGCATGCTGTCCACGAGACCTGGGACTTTGGGGACCCTTCCTCGCAGTGGGGATCACCCCTCGGGCCCGGCCCTCTTCCTGCCCACGCTTCCCATCCAGGCATCCCGTGTTGGGTGGGGCGCGCGCGCTACCATCGTGAGGTCCTGTATGCTGGCCAGCCACTCCCCCCGGAAGTGCTTCTGCAGATCCTTCAAGATGTTCTCTGTCTTCTGTTTCACACCTGCAATCCAAAACCAATGGCGGGGGAGAAAGGAACACGCCCTGTGCTCTTCCCCAGCAAACCTCAGAGCAGACCAAGAGGGTTCCAGGGTGAAGTGCTGCTGGCCTATGACAGCGTGCGAGGCCCCAGGCCCTAGTGCCAGGCTGGCAGGTGGAGGTCAGTGAGGCCGCTGCTCCCACACGCCGCTCCCCCGGCCCCTGCTAAGTAACTGGGAAACAGACCCAGTTTAATCACAAAAGCCAAGTCCCTGAAGCTCCCTTTGGGGAAGATGTGCAAATTCCTCTGGCCCTCTGCATGTGTATGCATCCAAATCTCTGACTTTCTAGGGGCAGGGGAAGCCCAGATCAGGGGTCCCCAGGTTGTCCCGTGAGGAGGGAACCTCGTTTCCCAGCCTGGGCCCTCGCAGCAATGGTGGGACAGCTGGAAACACTGAGGGGCCAAGCGGACCTCACAGGCGGCTGCAAGCCTGGCTCCCTGTCCTCCCGAGAGTCCCTGGGAATCTCTCCTAAGAGGGCATGGCATCAGCACTGGGCTGGGGCTCATCCAGATAAGGTGTGTTTAGGGCCTTGCCCTGAGAAGGGAAGCCGGCCCTCTGGCGACCCCCGACACCGTGCAGGGCTCCCAGTGGGGGCCGTCACTGGGAGCCAGCGCCCCCGCGTCCCATAGCCCCGAGGCCGTCAGGCCAGGATGCTCACTTCGCTGCAGCGCGAGGACTTTGAACAGGTAGTGCAGCGCCTCTGAGGCCTCCATGCCGACCTCCAGGTTGGGGCTCATGCAGAGGAGACCCAGCGTGCCCATCAGCTTCCCACTCATGGAGAACTCCACCGTGTGCTGCGGGAGGGGGCCCAGCTGCACCCCGAGGGCCACACGGGTGCTCCTCCAGCCCCGCCTGCCTGGAGGCCCCCATGCCCTCCAGCTTCCCCTCCCCTCCACACAGCTTGGTATCTGCTGTGGGCGCCCCCACTGCAGCAGCTCCACACAATGCTGGCAAAGGGACCTTCCAAGTCAGCACCCAGGGGACTGGGGCGGCCAGACCCCCAGGCATGCTGGCCAGTGGGAGCTGTGGGCTCCCACCCTCGGCTCCCAGGCCCTCCACCCGGGCTGGGATGTATCTGCCTGCTCAGAGCTCACAGGAGCAGTGGGACCAAGATGCTGTGGCCGCCCTCCAGGGACCCCTGCAGAGCCTCACGTGCCCCAGGCACTCACTGCCAGCTCGGGGAAATTGCAGATAAACCTCAGGATCCGAGAAACGGCGCCCAAGATCCGGGTCTGCTCGTGCACTTTATCCGACTGCACCAGGCAAGGCAGGCGATCTGCAGAGGGAGCAAGGAGACCCCCACACCTTCCATGGGGTCCCACCCTCCCTGCTCAGTCCATCCCCAACCACCGCCTCGGAGATAAGCAGACACCCCTAACACACGCAGCATCCCAGCCACAGGGACAAGAGGAGGGTGGCTGCGGCTGGCCGAGTTTATCTAGTTTTTATAGTTATCTAGTTTTCTGTGATGAACATGAATTGCTTGTAAAATTACCAAGAAAACAATGAATATCATTAAAAATGAAAAAAAAAAAAGAAATGACACATCCCCCAAAATAACGTCCCAACACAAGTGGGTTTCCTGTCCACACACAGCCCTCACTGTTGCTGTTCAATCACTGAGTCGGGTCCGACTCTGCGACTCTCCGGACTGCAGCACGCCAGGCTTCCCTGTCCTTCACCATCTCCCAGAGCCTCTCAAACTCATGTCCTTGAGTCGGTGACGCCATCCAGCCATCTCATCCTCTGTCACCCCCTTCTCCTCTTGCCCTCAGTCGTTCCAGCAATAGGGTCTTTTCCACTGAGTTAGCTCTTCGCATCAAGTAACTAAATTACTGGAGCTTCAGTGAAAGTTTAAAATAAGATAGCTGGGCAATCTTGTCTCCTTATCTTTAGTCACATCTAGTGTTTTATCCAAAATTAAATCAACTTTGTTAATTACCATCTTGTCATGAAAGTTCATTTCAAGTGACTCCTGGCTATTTCTCGAATTCAAACTCACCCCTCAGGGTGACAATGTATCGTGACCGAGAACGTTTGGGGACTCCGTGAGGAGGGGAGAGATGCAGGCCTCTGTCTGCAGGGAACAGACATGCCTGCTGAGGTCTAAGGACCAAAGGATGGCCTTCAGCAGCAGCGGAGCCCCAGGGCTCCTTAGCTTCCTTTCCTCCCCCCACACCCAGGGCTTCAATCTCCCTTCCTCACCTCCAGGAAGCTCTGCAGGAAGACCATGCTCGGCTCCAGATCCTCCATCACGAGAGCCTGTAACATGTCGTCCAAGGCCTGGATCGTCTGCAGGTGGGGGGCGCGGGGTGTCAGACAACGGACCTCTCCCCGGGGCGCCCCCACTCCCATGGGCCAGCTCTGCCGCCGCCCTCCCAGCTTCGAGCGCCAGCCCAGCTCGACCTGAGCCCCGGACCAGCTCCAACTGTAGGCCAGACAGTAAGAGAGGACACCGGGCTGTTCTCTGCAACAAACGCAGCCCCTGAGGGCCCCTTGCCACCAGAGGTTCATGCTCTGACATCTTCGATCAAGGAAACCTCTATCCTTCAAGCTGAAAATTCCTGGGAAGGTTTGACCAAGTCTATTGGCCAGTAATTCCCTAGAACCTATGGGCTCATCCCCAGACTGTCTCCTGAAACTGGGGCTCTCGTGACACTAGGGAAACAGAGCGCTCAGGAGAGAAGGATGTGGGCGGTGTGGGAGCAGGAGCCAGCCCTGAGGAGGCGTGAGGGGCCTGCGGATGGGCGGCGGCGGCACCTGGAGGTAGAGGCTGGCGCTTTCCTTGCGGTCCAGGCTGGGCATGATGAGCGGCAGAGAGATGACGCTGGAGATGCCGGCGGTGGCCAGGTCCAGCTTCTGGGACAGATGGAGCGGCGGGTTCACCTGGCTGTGGCGGAGGGGAGGGAGGGGCCACGGGGGCTCTGGAGCACAGGTTAGTGTCCAGGACCGGCGTGGGGGCATTCTGCTCTGCCCTCTTGCTGGCCCTTCAATTCACACACTTCCCTGCAGGGAAGGGGGTTCTGGCGTCTCTGGGAGCCTTCCCCACACTGATGCCCTAACAGCTTTCTAACAGTGAGAGTTGGGGTACCCTACCACAGGAGGCTGGGAGGCGAGGTGGCAGTCACTGGCCCTGCCCCCGCAGCCCAGAACTTGGGTCCCCAAGCCCTGCCGTGCACCCCAACCCCAATGCTCCGGCCTCGGGGACCCAGGCACCTCAGGGCCACAACGCAGAGCATGGCTTGCTGCCGCACGGTGCTGACCAGGGCCTCCGTGGACTCTTCGAGGATTAATTTCTAGAAGGGTGGAGGAAAGGGAATTCCTCTCAGAGAGGGACCCCCGCCCCGCGGCTGGGTTTGTCACTCTTGTCCCTGGAGGACTGATGCCCAGAAAGAGAGCGCCTCGCTCACCATGATTTTCTCGGCCAGGACAGTTTTGGGAAAAAAATCGTCCATGTTGCCATTTGCCTGGGCATGGACAGCGCCACTCAAGGTGTCCACTGCGCTCAGGAACTTCAGCTTGTCCATCTCGAGCTAGAACAGAGGGACACACAAGCCCTGCCCGCAGCCCGGCCTCTGCCTGCAGCCCCCCCACCTCCCCTGCCCAGACCCTGCCCCTGCAGGGCCCAGGCCCCTGACCACAGAAGCGTTTCCTCCACTCACCCCACGCCCAGCACTGGCCACCGGTGTCCTGCCCCCTCTGTAGCTCTCCAGGGACCAAGTTGGGGGAGCATCTTGGGGGCCCACAAGGCAGGGTTTTTTTTCACTTCTGTGGCTGGCCTGGCCACCTAACAGGCCAGGTCAGGCAGCTTCCGAGCCAGGGCTGGCATTCAGATCAAGGAAGCCTGCACATGCGTGCTCAGCCATGTCTGACTCTTAGTGACCCCGTGGACCGTATGCAGCCTGCCAGGTGCTTCTGCCCACGGGGACTCCCCAGGCAAGAATACTGGATCGGGTAGCCATTTCCTTCTCCAGGGGATCTTCCCGACCCAGGGATTGAACCCCAGTCTCCTGGGTCTCCTGCATTGGCAGGTGGGTTCCTTACCGCTAGTGCCACCTGGGAAGCCCGAACCCTCGTTCCTCCCCAGTTCTCAGAAAGCTCCAGGGAATGGCCTTACCACCTGCTCCTGTTCTAGAAATTCCTGGATGCACTCACATGCTTCTCTTTCTGACTGGCGCAGTCCTGCAGGGGATGTAGTTGGGAGGAGTCTGGCTGATTCTCTGGGTGGAAGAGGAAAGCAGAACCCCACCCCCCACCCTCTTTCAAGAGGGCTCAGAAGCTGCTGGGGTCCCAGGTGACTGCCCCAGCTCCAAGAAGCAGCTTCTTCAGGCCTGGGGCAAAGGTAGGCCACAGAAGCCTCCGTGGAAAGGGGGCCGCGTGGGGACTCAGTCAAGAGACTTTCTGCATCAAGCACGGCCAGCAGAGACAGGAGGCGGAGCGTCCTCTAGGCCACCCGGGGCCTCGGGTGCTGGCGCCGCTCTGGGCGGGCTCGGGCTCGGAAACTCGTGAATGGGACGGAACTTGGAGCCCCAAACGGGCCTATGCACCTTCCTGGACGACTGAGCCAGGGCAACCCTGTGGAGCCGGCACCCAGGTGTAGACAGAGGCTGGGGGTGAGGCTAAGAATAGTGCCTGTCCACCCAGGGGGTCGGGAGCAGGTGGGGTGCCCCGGGGGCGGGGCGGGGTCTGAGTCGGAGCACTGCAGCTGAGGTTCAAGTGCCTGAGTTCCAGGCCAGCTCTTCCGCTTAATGAGCCCCAGGACCTTTCCAAGTTAAAGCCTCTCAGCTCGGTTCCTCGTCTATACAACAGGGAGGATGACCGTCCCTGTTATTATTGTGAGAATTAAATGAAGGAGTGCACGATAGTGCTAAATAACAAATGATGAGAGTAATGAAGGATTAATGCTTGATGATAAAACAGGAAGAAGACTCCTGAGAGTCCTTTGGACAGCAAGGAGATCAAACCAGTTAATTCTAAAGGAAATCAACATTGAATATTCATTGGAAGAACTGATGCTGAAGCGAAAGCTCCAATACTTTGGCCGCCTGATGGGATTTCTTTGGAAGGAATGATGCTAAAACTGAAGCTCCAGTACTTTGGGCACCTCATGCGAAGAGTTGACTCATTGGAAAAGACCCTGATGCTGGGAGGGATTGGGGGCAGGAGGAGAAGGGGACGACCGAGGATGAGATGGCTGGATGGCATCACAGACTCAATGGACGTGAGTCTGAGTGAACTCCGGGAGTTGGTGATGGACACGGAGGCCTGGCGTGCTGCAATTCATGGGGTCGCAAAGAGTCGGACACGACTGCGCGACTGAACTGACTGACTGAACTGATGCGAAGAGCTGATTCACTGGAAAGACCCTGATGCTGGGAAAGATTGAAGGCGGGATGAGATGGTTGGATGGCATCACCGACTCAATGGACATGAGTTTGAGCAAGTTCTGGGAGACGGTGAGGGACGGGGAGGCCTGGTGTACTGCAGTCCATGGGGTCGCAAAGAGGGGGATAGGACTGAGCAACTGAACAGCAACAACAACAATACATGAAGGCACAGCCTTGAGCAAATTAATCCTCCTTCAACACAGGAATGGTAATCACAGGGTCCATCACTGTTATGAGGTTTAAATTCATTCATTCATGTGAAAAATGTGGGATGACCCCTGGCCCACGGCAGGAAATGAGCAAGGCCCTTCCTCTGCCCACGTATACTGAGCACTTTCTATGGGAAAGGTGCACCGTAGGCAGGGATTACAGACACAGCACACACATACAAACAGGCCCCTCACGGGACACGGCCACGTGTCGTTCCAATGGAATCACCTCTGCGTTTGCTTGTACAGATGTGTGTATGTATATATATGCACACGTATATATATATATATATATATATATATATACACACACACACACATATATATACATATACATATAGGCAATGGCACCCACTCCAGTACTCTTGCCCGGAAAATCCCATGGACAGAGGAGCCTGGTAGGCTGCAGTCCATGGGGTCGCTAAGAGTCGGACACGACTGAGCAACTTCACTTCACTTTATACACATATATATACACTCACAGGAAGTCAGAAAAAACCTGAGTGGCCTTGAAGGCCATTGGGAACTAGCCCAACAGACATTTGGGGAAAGAACTTTCTAGGCCAAAAGAGCAGTCGATGCAAAGGCCCTGGGGCAGGACCACACTTGGCTGGCAGCTGGAACAGCCTAGAGGCCCAGAGCCTGGATTGGGGCTGCAGGGGGAGTGGCCAGTAAGGAAGGCAGAACGGTCAGGAGCCAGGTCAGGAGGGCCTTCTAAGCTGCTGCAAGGACAGTTGTGTGGATTCTGGCTTTTGTTCTGTGGAGGACAGAGCCCTAGGTAGGTTTGGGTAAGACAGAATTACTCTGGTTGTTGGGTTGAGACTAGAGAAATGCAAGGTGGTGGTAGGGGCGGGCAGAGGTGGCAGGGTCACTTGGTAATAATCCAGGGGAGAGGAGATGAGGACTGGACCCGGGGTGGCAGGAGTGAGAGGGCAGATTCCGTATCTGTGCTGAAGGCAGGCCCCAGAGGGAGAGTGGTTCGCTGGGTGTGAGTGAGAGAAAGACAAGTGCAGACCTGGGGCTTGAGGACCTGTGCAAGCGAGGTGGGGCAGGTCTGGGGCTGGCAGCGCAGCTGGGATGTGCTGGGCCTGAGATGCGTGTGTGTGTGTGTGTTAGTTGCTCAGCTGTGTCTGACTCTTTGTGACCCCGTGGACTGTAGCTCACCAGGCTCCTCTGTCCATGGGATTCTCCAGGCAGAAACAGTGGACTGGGTTGCCATTCCATCCTCAAGAGGATCTTCCCCACCCAGGGATCAAACCCCAGTCTCCTGCGTTGCAGGCAGATTCTTTACTGTCTGAGCCACCAGGGAAACCCTTGAGACACTGACTAGGCACTAAACAGGGGATGTTGCTGTGGCTGGATCGAAGAGTCTGGAGGTCAGGGCTGGGGTCGGGGACTTGCTGACACACTGGTGGACTAGAGGTCTACCCTGGCTCTCCCGAACAGTGGAGAGCCCCAGGCGACATCCTGGTCCCCAGTCAGCTCCAGGCCCCTCGGGGAGGCAGGTCTGAAAAGGGACTGGCGTGCAGAGACCAGAGCTCTGACCGACCAGGCAGCCAGGAGTGGGCAGACTCGAGTCCACCCACCAGTGCCCAGCGAGGGCTGGGCCATCCAGTGCCACCCCACCTGAGGCATCGGGAGCCGAGACTCGGCCGGGTCCCAGGGTGACTCACCCGCCAAGTGAGGGCTCCCAGAGACGCGGCCAGGCAGTCCCGAAAAAGTGATTTTGCTTAATTTTTGATGACGGTCAGGATGATGGTCAGGAGGGGAGTCCATTGGCACGCCTAGGCAGCAGCCAAGTCAGGCTTCAGAAAGGACAGGTAACTGGCTGAGCGATGCCAGCTTGGGTCCATCCTGTCCCCCTTCACCCCGCCCCGGGAAGATGGGGACCGTCTGAAGGGCCCTGCCTCCCACCCCCTGCCCCAGAGCTGCTTAGAAGTCTTCATTCAGGGCTCTCCCTGAGTGGGGACGTTTCATTTGGAGGCGGCCTCCCGGCCCTCTGCCTCCAGGAGGCCCCGACCTCTGGCCCGATTCACAGTCCGTGTCTGCCCTGCGGCTGGGGAGCTGAGTGCCCCCAGAGGTCTGCCCAGGTCCTGCCCGTTGAGCAGGAGGAAACTGCTGCCTGCCCTGGAAGCTGGGTCTCCCAGCCGGGGCGCCCCCTGCCTCCGTCCAGGGGAGACCCGGGGGCCCATGTCCTCTCGCCTCCTGTCCTGCCCACCGGACTCCGGCGCTCCCTCGGCCGGGGCGCACCCACCTTGGCCTGCACACTGGGGTTCCTGACACCGGTCACGGTTTCCCCGGGCCTCCCTCTTTACAGCACCCACAGCATGTGACTCGGCCGGGCGGAAGGGGGCTAGGTCTGAGGTCGGGGGTCCAGAGAGCCGGCCGCGTCCCCTCGGAGCCTGCGCCTGCGTGGGGCGCCTCAGTCCCTGAAGCCCAGCCCCTCGGGCCCGGGGCACCTGCCTGGCCTGCCCGGGGCGTGCTGTGAGGGCGGCGGAGGGGGCCCTCACCTGTCGCAGCGCCTCAGTTCTTGGCCCACCCGGTCCTGGGATTGTGTCTCCAGGGGGCGTCGCGCCGGCTCCAGAGCGGCCCCTGCAGGGCGGGCGTGGACCTGGCTCCCCTCGCCCCGCGGGTCACGTGGCAGTGCGTCCTCCCAGGAGGACCCGGGACCCCCACTTCCGGCTTTGGAAGCGAGGCGCTGGGGCTGTTACGCCCAAGAGCCTCCACTCGCGCGGTGGAGGAGCCCATCGCTGAGCCACGCCCACTGCGGGGCCACGCCCATTAGCGAGCA
>SJXQ01008251.1:262038-279016 GCA_006408695.1 Aepyceros melampus | reverse complement strand
CCTGACCTGGACTCGCTTCCAGCCTCGGAAGACTTCCTGGGCTTCTCATAGGGATGGTCCAGACTCGTCTCCTTCCAGGGGCTGTTCTGGATGGGGGCTCGCTCCAGGCCCCCCATCTCAGGGCCTGCTGGCTGCAGCCCCTCGAGGCTCTGGGGCGGGAGAGGCCGGGCGGGTGGATCTGGGGCCTCTGGGGGTGGTTTTGGCACTTGAGGTGCCTCTGCAGGTCAGAGAAACCCGGTGAGAGCAGCAGCGGGGAAACCGGCCCGACTAGAACCTCCACAGCCTGCTCCCTGCTCTCCCTCCCTTGGCTGTTTGTCCGGCTGTGCCAGGCCATGGCTCTGGGCCCAGATGCTCCGAAACACTTTCTTCTCCTTTGTCCAACTGTGCCAGGCCATGGCTCTGGGCCCAGATGCTCCGAAACACTTTCTTCTCCTTTGGGACTCGCTCCCTCATGGCTCCACGTTACACCTGCCTCCTCCAGGAAGCCCCCCCAGACTGACTCTCCTGCCTCACAGGACTCCACTTCTATCCTTTGCTCCTGGTGTCATGTCTGCAGCTGACCTCCCGTTTCCTTAGTTTTATTGTCATACTGTGCCCGTGTGTCTTCTTGACCGGCCTAGGCCCTCCCCTGGGCAGGACCCCCCCGCCCCCCAGCGTCATGAGGGTTTGTAGGCAGGGTGCTCAGCCTATGAATTCATGCTTATTCCCTCGGTTTTGCCTTGTTTTCACAAAGGGCAGCGGCTGTGGCGGACAGCTGAGGCTGCGAATGGTGGACATTGAAGCAAAGGCTGAGTCTCAAGCCACAGCAGGGGCCCGGCGCCCACGGCTCTGCGGGACTTACCTTCCCGCCGGGGTGACTGGGCGCCTGCACCAGTGACGGGCCGGCCGTCCCTGCGGCCAGGAGGTGCTCGTGGGATTCAGCGACCCCATGGAGCAGGCTCTGGGCCCGCCCCGCGCCCCTCGCCCCCCAGCTCACTAAGGGAACGCTCCAGGAAACTCACGCAGGAGCCCAGCTGACAAGATCTCACCTTCCTCCCGGGGCAGCCCGTCAGACCGGGAGCTGTCATCCGAGGCGCTGAGCTCTGGGGAAGCCAAAGGGGAGAGGAGCGGGTGAGGAACGCCCCCGCACTGCTGGCGACCGGCCTGCCCCTCCCTCCTGAGGGCACTCTATCAGCACCAGGCTGGGCGCGACTTTATTACTGGGAAGGAGAAAAAGTCAGAAGATTGCCTGAGGAGACGGGAAGTCTGCTTTTAACGCAGGCCCCGTCACTGGCTTTGCAGCCTCAGAGAATCCTGTCAGCGCTCTGGGCCTCCACTTCCCCAGGCCCTGCACCAGGCCCCGCGCTGGCAGGCTTTCCAGGCTGGGGAGGGCAAAGGCAGAGAGGGTCATTCTAGACGCTGCTGTAGAGATTTCACTGATTTGCTATAGTCTTCTGCTACCACAAATACAGTGCAACTCAAGGACCCCAAACCTGAGGCCGACAGACGAGCAGTGTGAGTGGGAACTGGGACTGTGGGGTCCTGGGACAATTCAAGGGCGGTCTGGCCGGCTGAATCGGGGAGGTCCTTCACTGATGACGGGGCCGCCTCCGAAACTCACAGAGGGAGCACTTCTGTATGGGCACAGCCCGGGGACCCAGGAGTCAGGGGACGTGAATTTGTCACTGCCCCCTGAACAATCTTCCCTGGTGGCTCAGATGGTAAAGAACCCACCTGCCAAACAGGAAACCTGGTTTCAACCCCTGAGTCGGGAAGATCCCCTGGAAGAGGGCATGGCAACCCACTGCAGTATTCTTGCCTGGAGAATCCCATGGACAGAGGAGCCTCGTGGGCTACAGTGCATGGGACCGCAAAGAGTCAGACACGACTGAGCGACTAACACTTTCACTTTGAGCGAACTGAAGCTTCAGACACTGTGCCTGTGCCTAACATGACCCGGACGGAACTCACAAAGCATTTTCAACCACGCTCGAGAGCAAGGATGAGGCAAATTCGCAACGGCTAGTATTTCTCTCGGGCTCCACTTAGTGCTTGGTACCCTGTGGATTACATCTCCGTCTCCGTGTAATAGCTGAGGCCACGGAGGCGTGGATGAGCTGATAAGACAGCTCAGGCCAGCCCGGCATTAGGCGGCTGAGTCAGATTCACACCCAGACAGTCTGACCGGTCTGGCTCACCAGCACTTACGGGCTCTGCTGCTCGCTAGCCTCTCGTGCAGAAGTCCTTACTCAGAAAACTTCAGGATTTAGTTTCCAGCCATCTGAAAATTCTAACAAGGATTGACTGATGGCAGGCCTATGGAACAAACCCACTTAATTGGCTATTTTTATACAGTTTCGCTGAAACTCAGCTACGAGTTTCTTCACGTAGCGTCTGGCTGCTTTCATGACATGAGGGCAGAGCTGAGCGGCGGTGACCGAGACAGCACGGCTCACGAGCCTAAAAGCCCTCCTCTCTGGAGAAGGCGATGGCACCCACGCCAGGGCTCCTGCCTGGAGAGTCCCAGGGCCGGGGGAGCCTGGTGGGCTGCTGTCTATGGGGTCGCACAGAGTCGGACACGGCTGAAGCGACTTAGCAGCAGCTGGACCGCTACAGGAGTTTGTCAGTCTTTGCTCCTCAGTTTAAATGAAGTAGGGGGACTGGTGGTCCAGTGGTTAAGAATCCCCTTCCAATGCAGGGACACAGGTGTGAGCCCTGTTGGGAAAGTGAGATTCCGGCTGCGACTAGGGAAAAGTGCGTGTGCGGCAATGAAGATCCAAGGCAGCCAGATATACCGTGTTGTGTGTTTTTTTTTTTTAAAGAAAAACAGTTGTGGACATTATTCCACTAATATATCATTCATTTTAAAAATGGACTGTAGCCCACCAGGCCCCTCTGTCCATGGGATTCTCCAGGCAAGAATATTGCAGTCGGTAGCCGTTCCCTTTTCCAGGGGATCTTCCCAACCCCCAGGGATGGAACCCAGGTCTCCAGCATTACAGGTGGATTGTTTACCATCTGAACCACCAGGGAAGCCCAAATAAATGATAACTTTTTTTTTTTAAGAAAAAAACTGTTGTGGACATTTGCCATCAATATATCACCATTTTAAAAAATTATTAAAAAAAAAAAAAAAAGAACCTTCACACAGAGCAGTTTGTAAACTGTGCCGCTGGACCAGCTCAGCGGACACCATTCTGAGCTTTAGGATTCACCTGGGGAGACATCCTCCTCCTGAAGCCTGCTTCCCAGCCTCTGATCTTTTACAGAAACCCCAGGAATCGAGACACTTCTGTTTCACCAGTGTCAGCTGGGGACACTGTGGGACTGTTCCTGCCACAGCCCAGGGGTGCAGTGGGGTGAGAGTCCTGTGTTTTGGGTTTGACTACATGGTGTGAGAAGAAAGCCATTCCCCGCCATCAGCCCAAATCTGTGTCATCAGAACCCATCAGGACTGAGAGGAGCAGTGCATGGCTGGGGACCCGGAGGCCCCTGCCCGCCGCTGGATTACACGGCTGGGGACCCGGAGGCCCCTGCCCGCCGCTGATTACTCATGGCTCCCGAAGTCTGCTCGCTGCTGGGGCCACACTGAGCCCCTGGCCCCACAGCGGCAGCAGGACACTCCAGGCGGAGGGCAGTCACCCTACTGAGCACCCTCCAAGCACCACCATCCCACCCGCAGCCAACAGCTGCTCGTGGCTATTTTAAATAAAACGAAAATTTAGTCCCTCAGCCACATAGGCACAATCCAAGCACCCCACAGCCCCCCATGGGTCTGGAACGTTCCTGTCATCCGAGAAATTCTACTAGTGTTGCTAACAGCGGGTGCTGTCCATCCAGAGGCGTCCCGAGCACCTGCTGCGTTAGATCAACGCCGGGGCATTTCTCCCAGGCTCGCTGTGGCAGTGAGTCCCGCGTGGGACTGCTCCCCAGCGCCTGCGGAGGGCCAGCCAGCTCCTCACCTGGCACGGGTACAGTTGCAAGTGGAATAACCAAGAGGGTGGGTGGGTTTCTGTTAGTTTTTTGGTTAGTCTGTTTCTTTTTAACTCAAAACACCTTTCAGCTACTAATTATCAACTCCTCTCTGGGCAGAGGAGCCACAGGGCAGGACCACTTGTCTCCAACCACCCTCTCCTGGGCTCCCAAGAGAGGACGCTGGAACCCAGGACCTCGGCCTTGCCGGGACAGGACTGCGTGCAGAGAGCAGGCCTGTGTCTCTGATCAGGATGGTGAAGGCGCTGCTGCGCTGGTCCCTTCCCCATGGCTCTGTCCCCCCTGGACTGCGTGCCTGCCTGTCTCCCAGGCCGGCTGGCCAAAGCCCCAGGCGTGTCCTGGCCTGCTCTGCACTCCCGACAAGAAGCGTCATCGCCACAAAGGTGGCAGCGGAGCAACACCCCACACCACTCCCTGCCCACACCGCAGGCCTGTGGTCAGGGCCTGGGGATGGAGCAAGCCCAGAAGGGATACAGGAGGCGCTGAGACACACGGACGGGACGCGGCCGCTCCCCACCGGCCCAGTGGGCCCTCGAGGCTCCGGTGCCGGTCAGCTGCTGCCTTCCAAGGGGAGGCCACGTCCCGGGTGTGGTTGGGAAGTGAAGGGGCCGGGGGCCTCTCCCCTCAGCACCGGTCTGCCCGGGGGTCGCTGTCCAGCCCTGCCGGCTCCCTGACTCCTGGCTCTACTGGGTCAGGCACCACATGGAGGCCCCCTCCTCGCTCGCCCCCTACTCCTGGCTGTGGGGAACCGGCGAGGTGTCTGGCCCACCCTTTCCCCCCTGAATTAGACGCGATGCGCGGTGGCAGGGAATCCTGAGACGGTGTGGAGATTGTCTTCCTGCCGCACCACCGAGGGGCTTGCACAGGGACTAAGACTTCAGGCTCCGCGGCTGCCCTGGCAGGAAGCCCACCCTGAGGGGCGGGCTGGGGGCTGGGGAGCCCGGTGAAGCCTGGAGTCCANAGTGAAGTAAGCCAGAAAGAAAAACACCAATACAGTATACTAACACATATATATGGAATTTAGAAAGATGGTAACGATAACCCTGTATGCAAGACAGCAAAAGAGACACAGATGTATAGAACAGTCTTTTGGACTCTGTGGGAGAGGGAGAGGGTGGGAATATTAGGGAGAATGGCATTGAAACATGTGTAATATCATATATGAAACGAATCACCAGTCCAGGTTTGATGCAGGATACAGTATGCTTAGGGCTGGTGCACTGGGATAACCCAGAAGGATGGTATGGGGAAGGAGGAGGGAGGGGGGTTCAGAATGGGGAACACGTGTATACCCATGGTGGATTCATGTTGATGTATGGCAAAACCAATAAAATATTATAAAGTAATTAGCCTCCAATTAAAATAAATAAGTTTATATTTTTAAAAATAATAAAAATAGAAAATTAAAAATAAAAGAAAGAAAGAAACAGATGGGGCAGTATGGAAGACATTGGTGTTCACTACTCCTTAGGCATACAGAAAACTGCAGCTCCTACTCTTCTATAGGTGCTAGAGACTAGTTCTAGCCCCCCTGAGAGGAGAATCTTCCGCATTGATTGTTAAATTCTGGAGGACTTTCCTCTTCCCCTACTGTAACCAACCAGGACCCTATGAGGTCTTCCCAGAATAGACCCCCCACCCATGTCCTCCACCTGCCTTTCATCTGTAGAAAAACCTCAATCGAAGAAATGAGAAAATGCAAAAAAAAAAAAAAGAAGAAGAAGAAGAAAAGAAATAGTGAAACAAGACAAAATAATAATAGCTGAGCCATTATACAAAGGCAAGGACCTTTAGTTCTTCCTCAAGGACTATAGATAATATTCTGAGTCATATCCTGTGAGCTGTTTTACAGATACTGAAAGCGCTCCCTGGTGGAAGATGTTAACTGTAGGCTGCCCAAAAGCATGTAGACCCCAGACCCCAGGAACCAGGAGGTTGATGATGCTGACTCCAGATTACCTCATCACCAACTATTCAGAAGAACGTCCACGAGCTGACCACACTCCTGCTCCTTGAACACTGTGAGACTTCTCACTACCTCCTCCTCCTGTGCTTGCCCACAGCTAGCAAAGGAATAAAGTTATTTCTTTATACTTCACCAAAACTCTGTCTCCAAGATGTAATCTGGCACCGTTGTAAAGAGGTCCAATTTTGGCAACATCACTAAGTCACCCAAAACAGGCTTGAGTTCAAATGTTGGAATCAGTATATAAAAGCAATCTAATTAGATGAGTCATTGGGGAAAGAAGGTCCCTGGAGAATCACCTGAACCTACAACAGATGATATGTGAATCCGAAATAACTTGCTTAATTAAGGCATTTGATAATGGAGGTTCAGTGATTGGGACTCCATTGCAAGGGGTCAGGTTCAGTCCTTGGTCAGGGAACTAAAATCCCATAGTCCATGCAGTGCAGCCAAAAAATAAAAAAATAAAAAAGGCACCCGCAGTCCTTGTTACCACAGCCTCACTTAACTTGCTAGAACAGGAACCAGAATGTCACCCACAGTCCTCAGGTAGATTAGAATATTTATGAATTAGGAGCCTGACCACAGGTCAGAAATTGACTAAGTGTAGGGATGTCTGACCTGTTGTGAGTGTGAATGTTATGGTTGTGAGTGTTCTAAAGCTGGGTGGGGTGTTGCTCCCAGTTGGAAGAGTGTGTGTGGCGCTTTTTTTTTTTTTTAAGGTAGCCATCAGAAGGAGCTCAAGCCGCTGAATTTCAATTTCCTTCTTTCTTCACACAAATACCTATGTATCTTTCCCATGTATCTCATCGCATCTGAAAATGAAGAAAAGTGTTTTGCTTGAGGCTGAGTGAGTGAGGACGTGACCTGAGGGTACCAGAAGCAGTAAAAGCCGGAGATGAGAAGGCCGCACAGGTCTCAAGCCTGTCTCCACTGCTTTGCTGCCAGCCCCCTGGCCAGGCTCCTGCACCTTCTCTCAGAGATAAACAAGAGCCCGTGGGGAGAAGAGGACCGTGGGGCCCAGAGAACACAGAGTAAATGGGGCTTGTGCGCGCATTTGGAGGGAGGAGAAGGAGTCCTTAGATGGGGAAGGCTGGAGGATACAGATGCTGAACCGGAATTAGCAGGCCATTCTTTCTTACTTCGGTGTGAATGTGTCCCCAGCGCGTACGTTCTGAAATCTAACTTGACTGTATCATAACAGTAAGAGTTAATATCTGTCAGCTGCTTGTTACAAATCATTTTTTCTAGGCACAATGTGAATATGGGGGGCAGGAGGAGAGAGAGAGAGAATCATCAGAACAACCCTTCACTGCGATACTATCATGACTTCCCTTCTACAGGTCAAGTAACGAGAGAATGAACCAGAGTTCACAGGAAGTTAGTCCACGGGCTATGCTGTTTTCATTGCACTGTATTTCTTACTTGGGAACCCAGGAAAGCCTCATTTCTACATCTTTAACATCCCTGCAATAAGATGCACAAAAGGTCAGAATGACTGAGTTATAGCTTTGGTGCCAGGATAGACCTCCATCCCTGTCTCTTAAGAGAAGTCAGTGGTCTCATGGATCAGGAACAAGGAATGACAGGGAGACCATCTATAGGAAAAGGTAGCAAGGTCAACCAAAGAGAGAAGGCAATACCAACCTGGGAATCTCCCTTGCCAGTGGCCTGTGATACAGCTTGAATAAATGGAAGCATCCGGTTGGTCCAATCAGAAGCTCTGTTGAGTCGTTTTCTGTGCTGCTTGTCACTGTCCCCAGTGGGAGGATCGGGGTTTCCCAGGCTCTTCAGAGAAACCAGACATTTCAAGGAGACAGCTAATAAAGAGAGAGGTCATGCCTAGTTGCCTTCTCCCACATTTTTGTGTTTTTTTCTACTTGTATGAGTTTGAAAAAGATGAGGGATTTTTATTTTTCTCTTCCTGCCTAACTTCAACCAAGAGCTCTACTTCATAGAGATATGGGCTTTTCTTTGATTTTCCCCCAAAACTCACCCCTCATTTTGCACCCCTCTTCTGCTTTCCCTCCCTGTGATCTAGGGAGTGAGAGGAGTCGGGCATGGTAGATGCAGCTGTTCACTGAGGGTGTTAAAAAAAAATCATTCTCTATATTACCTGGCAAAACTATTTCTTCAGTCGCTATCTTGGTGACTTTATTATTTTTTATTGAAATATAATTAGGTTACAACACTATGTTAGTTCCAAGTGTACACCATAGTGATTTGATACTTCTATACGTTACAAAGTAATCAACATAATAAATCTAGATGCCATCTGTCATCATACAGNAGCTCCTGGGCTCGTGAACAGGGCTCCCTGCGCCGCGCTTGGCACAGGCCTGTGTGAGGTGAGAGGAGACTGAATGCAGAAACGTCCAGGGCTTGGAACCAGATGGTCTCCAGGAGGAGGCTGGTTTTTCCCCAGTCCCTTTATGGGCTGTATATTTAAGCTCTTTACCACTGTCCTCCTTAATGTTAATTTTTCTGTCCGATCATCTTTAACTCTTTGGGGAAAATTTTGAAAGTTCTCTTGCCTTTTTCATCACGAAAGCCTTGGTCACATCGCAGAATGTGAAATAAGAAAAGGCGTTCTGGCCCTCCGGCAGCACGACACACCAGTGAGCCTTCCAACCAGTGAAGGACATTTTCAAAAGGGAATTCGTCTGGGGTCCTGTTGCTCTTGCGTTTTCCGTTTTGTCAACATCGCGTCTCAGATGTCCTCCACGTCCGTATTCCTCGCACACCTGCTTCAGAGGCGTGTTAGCAGCCAGACGGTGCAGTTTCAGGCTGCTTGTCAAGTAATGCAAACCGTTTCCTATGTTGCGGAATCTTCCGATCCCTTTGCTTTGGTCATTTACGTTGTTTGTAGTATTTTCTGCAGTATTTTTATTTATACAAATTTGTAATAAGTAACAGCATTTACCACTTTTTTCTTCTTTCACACTGTTCTCTGAGTATAAATGCCTTTGTGAAAGACAAAGGCTATCAAATTTTTTGTGGCTTGATACAATTGCTTGCAATGATCGCTAACTCACATCGTAGGAGAGCATAGCTTCAACACAATCTTTTAGAGATACTCATTGGTAAAATGTCTTTCCACTTTAACAGGTAATGAGGTAAAGTGGTAACTCACTTCAATTTACATTTCTTTGAAAATAGTAAGATTGAAAATGTTTCCAGATGTAATTCCTCTCATGTGAACTAATTATGTCCTTCACACATTTATCTATTACAATATTTTGTGTGTCTAATAATTTGTATCAATTATCTATTTAGAATAAATCATTATTCCATTTGGTTCAAGTACCTTTCCAGGCTTTTTCCCTTAGCTATTTAAAATTTTTGTTGTACCTTTCATAGTGGAATTCATTGCTCTAGGCAATTTCAGAGTTTAGAACGTTACTTTCTCTTTGATGATCTAGAAACATTCACTTCATTTTTTGAATGCATTTATTTGGCTGCGCTGGGTCTGCAGGCGTGGCCGCGGGACCTGGGTCCCGGCCAGGGCTGAAGCCTGGGCCCCCTGCTGCAGGTGCGGTCAGCCCCGGACCACCGGGGAGGCCCCTTCAATCTTCTTGTTGAAAGTCTGTGTCATCTTTTTAAATCCACGTTTTTGTTTTAGATTTCTAACTTTCCCAACACCATTGCATCAGAGCTGCTTATAGGAGCCCCGCTGTGCCGCGATGCCGAGCTCACTGTGCACACACCCACCACGCTGTGTCCTCGTGCCTGCGTGTGTCCAGTGAACAGGTGGGGCTGTTGGTGGGAGAGGCTGGCATCCATGTCTGCTTTAGAGCTTGACTGCCACGTGCAGCTGGGCTCCAGTTCCCGTCTCAGAGCAGGCAGGAGAGGGCCTGCGTGACGGGGGAGGATCCTGCGGACAGTGGGGGGTCACCCTCACAGCAACTCTGCACCCTGGTCCAGCCCTGCCCGCCTGGGGAGCTGCGGGCTCGGCCGCCCTGTCTCTCCCCCTCCTGGGTGTCTGCACACAGTGGGTGGAGGGTCACGGTCTGAGATTGTCCTGGATACCTCCTGAGAGGTCATCCCCACCTGGGGGCTTTCGGGCTGGGCCAGTGCAGGTCCCTGGGGCTGGGGTCTCGGTGGTTGAGTGCCACAGGTGAGGGGGCTTCTGTTGCAGAGCTGGGCGGGCCGAGGCATGCACTGGTGGCAGTGTGCGGGTCTGCGGCCCGTGGTGGCAGGGTCGGGCGTGTCCTCAGCCTCTGGACGGCGAGGGCGCTAGAAACGGGGCCCTGCCTTCACTCACCGCCATCTGTGGGGTGCTTCCTCACGCACATGCTCCCGAGCCCTCCGTGTGTGTGTGCACGCACGTGTGTGTGTGTGGCTGTGTGTGCATGTGTGCCTGTGCCGGCATGTGGAGCGGGGAGGGGTGTCGGGGAAGGCCGGCAGTGGTCCCCTCCCATCCCCGCCACCACAGGCTCCCCAGCCCGGGCCGGCCCCACCCTGGGTGCCAGGGGTGGAGCAGGGTTTCAGAAACTCTCAGGGACGAACAAGACCGGTGGCTGGGAAGGGGCAGGACGTCTCAGCGTCCCTGGGGAAGCGCTTTGGTGACTCAGAGTGAAAGTGTCTCAGGGCTGCAACCTCACTGCTGGCCTGGGGGCGGCGGGTCAGGGGTGAGAGGAAGAGGGTGGCTTTCAAGGAAAGCGAGATTCCATTACCTGCTTCGGGGCTGCACCCTGAGGAGCAGAGCAGCAGGGAAGTCCCCTGGCAGGACAGGGCCCCAGGGTGTGTTTGGAGAGAAAGTTGCAGGTCTGGGTGGTGATTCTCAGCCCACAAGGGTTGCTTGCCAGCACTTCCCAATGATCTCAGCCCACCTCTGGTCACCGAAGCAGGACTGGCGGCTGGGAGGGGGGCGCGGGGCGGGGGCCAGCCCTTTCCGCCCGGGCCCTGCTTGACCCTGCCCTTCCCACGCCATGCTGCCCATCCTAGCAGGGCGGACGCCCCACTGGTCAGTGAACAAAAGACAAGACAGTGACGAGGTGCTCGCTCTCCAGCCGCCCCCGCCTCACTGGGGAGCACGTTTTAGCGCAGGACGGCTGGGCTGGGAGGCGGGCAGACCCAGCACCATCTCCAGTGTGCCAGGTCGGCCTTCAGGTTGCGTCCAGGCACCGCGGTAAACGGACGACATCCGGAGTCACCCTCCCAACTTGGCACAAAGTGAGGAGCCGAGGAACCCAAGAAGGTCCTGATGGTTGGATTTTTCTCACAGCGACTTTGTGACTTATATCGAAATGCCACACTTGCCTGAGTTTCAGTGTCTACTGGGGATTTCCCTGCCGGCTGCTGTGACTGGGCTGGGTAGGCCCGGGAGGACTTCAGTGATGGGTGGGCTGAGCCGGGCTTCTGCAGTGGTGCGGGAGCATTGGGACCCCGGTCTCCCCTGAAGAAGAGATGGCCTGGCGGCTAGGGCAGGGGGTGAGGTGGATGGAGCCTTGGAGGGTGCAATGTGTGGGGACTCCTGGCCTGGGTGCCTCGGTGCTGGACCAGAGAGGAGGAAGGGAGGCCCCCAAAGGCTTGGCCTCGGTGGCTGGTGGCTGCTGGGGGTGCAGACCTACCCAGAAGGTCGAGGACTGGTTTCTGAGCTGGCTGAGCTGTGGAAGGCCATGAACTTCTGGGTGAGGGGTGAGATGCATGGTGGTGGTGGGGAAGCCAGGTTGTATCGAGGTGTCTAGGCCTGGCAGAAAGCGCAGGGGCGGGCAGGGCCTGGGGCGGAGCCCTGAGACTCTGCGTGCAGGAGAGCTGGGGCCAGACAGGAGGGGAGCAGCCCACCTCAGGTGACAACAGTCTGCAATTTCAAGCTGCCCCCAGGCCCCAGGGACAGAGGGCGTCGGACCAGAAAAGCCGCCGCAGCACTATTCTGAGGGCAAAACTATCTTTAGTTGGAAAGTAGGGGTGGGCGTCCCTGGTGGCTCAGGTGGTAAAAGAATCTGCCTGCCATGCAGGAGACGCGGGTTTTCAATCCATGGAAGACCCCCTGGAGAAGGGAATGGTTCCCCTCTCCAGTACTCTTGCCTGAGAATCCCATGGACAGAGAAGCCTGGCGGGCTGCAGTCCAGAGGTCACCGGGTTGGACACGACTGAGCGACCAACACTTTCCCTTCACACAGTTTTTAGGTTTTTCTTTAAGTGCTCTGATCTGAATGAGGAGAATCCGCAAAATCAAAGTGAAGCTTATGGAATGACTGTCGAGACCTGGCTCCCACTGCTGCCGGAGCTGGGCGAGCTCAGCAGACATTCACTTGTAGAGGCGCAGAGGGTTAATTCTGGCATTTTAATTATCAACTCACCAAAAAAGGGAAGGAATACGGGCAAAATTAATGCAAGATGAGCACAAACTTTCCTGCATCACTGTGCAGACCAGCTGAGCTGAGCACAGACAGCGACAGACTCTCAACACTGCCTAACAGCTTCTAGTACTAACCACCTCTCATGAACACCTCAATTATTCAATTTAAACGGAGGTTAAGAGACAGAAAAACCATGTGATGTGTTTGTCCAGGTTCAAATATTAGCCCCAAGACTCCGTATTTTAATCGAGAATCAGAAAAGGACCTTTGGTGCCATGCTTTTATTCAAATGAAAGGGGAAAAACTACACTGTACCAAGAAGTAGCAGATAGGACGTATTTTACAGCACAGCATTGTAAAAAAAACCTGTAAGCAACGCTCCCGAGTGGACAGGCAGCACACCAGACACTGTACATCGCCCCAAGTGTCCACGGAACCACAATTAAAAAGCTGGATTTGGCTTTAAAGACAGCCAACTGAGCTGTAACAGTCCTAACACAACTGACAGCTGAGGGAATGAAGAGCTTCCCAGCGCCTGTCGCACGGCAGAACCCAACAGGCCGCACTGGTGGCCGCGACAAGGGTCTGGCAAACTCAGCTCAGTGAGTATCCAACAGCGTGGCCTCCGACGACGAGAAGCACCAATGTGTTTCCATAAGTTGATGACTATCTCCAGACTTTACGAAATAGCATAATTCTCATTTGTATAATTTTAAAAACATAATTTAAAAAAATCCACAGACTTAAATATATCCATATTCCTTCTGCATGAATAAAGTAAAGCATCATACTGAGAGCAAGGAGCGCCCATGGCAACCTTCACATTCTACCTTTAGACCTTACAGACGTCACTGGGCACACACAGGTCTGAGAACAAAGGGTGGTCCTGGCCCGTTTCACACAGTTACTTCCTCCATTGTCTTGCATTCAGTTTAAAAAAATTTAATGGCCAAGTAATATCACCAAGAAGATTGCTTTCATAAGGGAAATTTCACTGATTAAAAAGAACAAATTTAGTACTGTTGAAGGCTTGTTAACTCTCCTTTTGACTATTACCACCTTTTGATTAGGTTCAGTAACTATTTTTTTAAACTAGTCAATCTATTTGACAATCATTTCCTTCTAATTGTGACTGGAATGGTTGTCTGAAAGGTAAAATGTGCAATCCCTCAGTTTTAATCTTCATATATCATATACACAATATGTATACACTTAGAATATAAGAGTCACAGATATCCTGGTCTTTCACATGCAAACAGCAGATCACAAATAGTTCTGAGCTACACACATATCTTGCACAGGTATTGGAAAAAAATCTGTGAAATTTTCTTTTTTACAGTTTAAACAAATATACATAAATATAAGAACATAAATTACAGTAAAATATTGACAGGATTTGAGAAGATGCTGATAGCCCAGATGCACTGATGCCGAAGGCCTTATAATAAGAGAGAAGCACAGTCCAGGGACACCTCACTCCCATTCTCTTTAAAAAATAAGTAAATACATCATCATATGAGATATTAGTATTTCTCTGAACAACTCAATTAGAGAAATGTATATATTTTTGTCTCTACTTCCCATTAAAGAAAACAGACTATGCATCTCACGTACGCTACAATACTGTCCTTCCCTCTAAGTTTACACATTGTCACAATACTGAAACATAACAGGGTCACAGAATCATTCAAGTCTTTTCCTGAGAATGAAGTTTTCCCCAACTAACCCTCTGGTATGCACTGTTAAAGGAACAAAAATCACGTAGGGAGGAGTTCAAGTGTGTACTTAATCTAGGCTGTCCACTTGAAAAGGATGAAAAAGAAGAAAAACTCAGAATCAGTGAAAGAATGTGAAGCTATTTTAAAATTGAAACGTAGCCCTTTGTACATGTTTAAAAACTCTAAATGTAACTTTTGTATCAGTTACAAATATAACGGAAAGACCTCTCGAGAGCGTGTGGCAGAAGTCTTCCATCTTCAGGCTCAGACTACTCAAAGTGTTGCTCATTTCTGCCAGCTTATAAAGTGACATGCTTCAAAAGAGACAGAAAGCCTTTTTGTTAAAGGAACAATCTGAATTATTCTGAGTTGGCCAGAAGTGGTATAAAAACAGCACTGGTTTATCAGCAACTTCTTGTAACACCTTCTTGGTTAAGCTCACGTGGCTTCAAGTGAACGATAGCAGCTCTTTACAACTCCTCGTTTCGTAGGGAAACGTTAATACTTGAGTGAATAGTAAATGCAGACCTGTAAGTGCTTCGCAGGGTCATTTGGCCAACGCTCTGACTACTGAAGCATGGGACTAGTGTTTCTCTCCGCGTCCTAAGAACGGCGCGAGGTATCTCTGCAGGCCTATTTCCTACTCTTGTGAGCTCCATATGAAACCAAATACAAACGTTATCCTGGAACAAACTCCCAGGGGAGAAAAATAGCCAAATAAACCACCTGAAGACACTCATGTACATTAAAAAGTTAAAAAAAAAAAAAGGCAACAAACAAAAACACACAGCTGATACTCCTGGCCGTACGCCAACTAGTGTGCGCAAGAACCAGTGCTTCGCTGTATCGAGAACCCAGCAGGCAAACCTCCACCAGTGAGCCAGACACCCGCCATCACCTGGCCTGTCACCTCGGTGCGTCTCCAGCACTGCGGTCTACATTCCAGTTGTCATGACAACAGGGCTGAACGTCCAGTTTCAATGAATAGAAGTCTGTTGGCAATTAGAAAGGATTTCTATAGGCAGGAGGGATGAAGTGCAAACTTACCATGAACGTTCAGAAGCAGGTATCTCCCAGTTCCTATGCTTTAGTGGGCAGCAGTTTTTTGGGCGTCACTGGCCTCTTGGCCTGCCACAAATGGCTGTGAATGGTAATTGCGTCAACACTGGCAGATAGAGTTTTAGCAGGTATGTGGCTGAACTGTTTCCTGTCAGAATTGTATTTGTAAAGGCCCTCAATCATCTTCTTAGTGACAGACTTCGGGCCTATGCCAGCCAGCTTGCTGATCTCCTCCGTGTCCGGGCAGTAGGCGTACAGAGACCGGAACTGGCAGCCCGAGTCCCGGAACAAGATCAGGAAGTTGTTGGCGTCTGACTTCTCCATTTCCTTCAGGATTAGAAGCAAAAACGAAACAACAATAAAAGCCCTTAAACGTTTGCTGAGCACAAAGCGTTCACATAGCTCTGCTACAGTGCTTGGCACGCAATCTAAAACAGAAACTCTTAAGCAGCTAAAATGAGGGGCATGTAACGCAAGCCCAGCACGCTGGGACTGAAGCGTGTGCAGGCCCCTTGTGGCCGAGGACCTGCTGGCTCTGCAGGAATCAAGACCCTGGAGGAACTTCAAGGTCTGCGGGATCTGCTAAGTCCCTGCCACTGACAGCCAGGCACTGGTCATCTTTGCGACACAGCTCCGTTTACAAAAGGCAAGTCACGCAACCTACACTTATGAAATGTGACTGAGGGACTCTGGGGAAGAAAGTATTTTATAATTTTATATTTTCGTCTTAAGTCTACGCCTAGTCTTGAATGAAATGTACAGTCTTCCAGAATCCCATCTGAGAGTTAAGTCCACAATAATGAAAACATAGTTACACACCCTTCATATGCGGCTGAAATTCTAGGAGTCCCTAAGGAGTGCTTTTTCTTGAATTGAAAGAGAAGACTCCTACAATTTTAAGACGCTGCCCAACCTAACTTTCATGCAAACATGCTTACCTCCAGTATTTTTTTCTTCTGACCTTCATTTACTTTTCCAGCCAAACAGCAATGAGCTAAAGCATTCTGTATTATGTGCTTATTGGATTTTGCACTGGGTTCTTTGAAGAGCTTTGGTCCTATGATAAGAATTTAATAACAATAACAGTAAAAATAACTTTGCTAAGTCAGAAATACTGCTTATTAGTATTATTTGTATAGTATTATTAAATGATACAATTGCTCCCACGTGATCAAACTCCAACACGAAGGCCCCTGCCTGCTCCGGTCAGGACACGGTTCTATCCGCGGGGTTACACCTCACGGGTCTCCTCCGGCCTCCCGAGGTGGCCTGGAGGGCAGCACTTTCTGCCCCTTTCCTGGAACGTCTGCACCTGAGAAGGCCCCTCCTTCCTCACACTCACCTCCTCCAGGATGCCTTCGGTAAGTATGCAGAGAAACCAGTTCTTTGGAAGAGAAAAAAATTAGCCCTGATTTGCCATGTTTACCTGTATCTGGAATAAATTACTCCCACCGTGGCTGACTCAGAGCTACCAGCGGTCCTGCAGCCATGTAATTCCTAGAATGTTCACCGTGTGTCTGACACCCTCGCAGGTCTGGGCTCTCCCGGGGCCGGCAGACACAGCTGCTACACTGACCTTACAGGCTGCTGGGCCGGCTGCAGGCACAGGGTAGGGAGGAAACAGCTCTGGGGGAGTCGGCAAGCTCTGGCCCCTGGGCCTTCGGGGACCACTTGGGGGTCGGCCAGATGCCAGCAAGATGCAGGTGGCCCCGTCCCCTCTCCCGCCTGCTTCTCCACGGCCGTTCCCGCTTCTCTCCTGTTTCACTGCTTTAGTTCTCACCCACGTGGTATTCTGTGTGCTTTTCCTTCGACAACGCTCCCCCAACAGAGTGAGACCAGGTGCCCTCCTGGGCCTAAGGCCTTCTTTTATCTTTCAGAGCCTCTCAACGCTTGCTCCAGATGTGCAGTTCCAGACCCTGAAGGCCCTCATGAGGGGAAGGACTTGGCGGAGCTGAGCT
>SJXQ01008251.1:232910-245904 GCA_006408695.1 Aepyceros melampus | reverse complement strand
GGCACGCAGGCACGAAACTGCATCTGCTCAAGTCGGCAACGACTATGTACTAAATCAGATTCCACAGCCTCCCTTGAACCTGACCTCTCAGTGGCACCAGATACTCTTGCTCTGTCTCCTCTGTGAAGACTGCCACCCGTCCCTATCAGGGGACTCCGGAAACGTGACCGTCCTGAGACAGTGGCCTCCGAGCATCTCCTACCTGCACCAGTCATCCTCCCCAACAACCCCGATCCAGTTCCAGCCTCATCTCCCTGAACGACAACCGCCATCTCAGGGAACAAACCAGAATCCCGGGGGGCGCCCCATGCCCCCTTCTTTCTCCCTTCCCACACCAAGTCATCCTCAGGGCTGCAGAGTCTGCACCCTAAACATCTTTGAACCCACCCACTTCTCCCCATCTTCATCATAATTACTCTGACTCAAATGTTTTCACCGCTTGGTTGGAATACAATCCCCTTTTCTTTGACTTATTAAGTCAAACTTCTCAAAATGTAGCACCCTTTCCCCCACTTTCCCCACTCTTAGGGAAAGACTGACTACAGGTTACAAACAGGTACTTGATCAGGGCCCTCCTCAATTTCCCCAGCTTCATCAAATACCATATTCTCCAGGCCTCCTCCTCTCACCCGGCCAGCTCTACGGTAAAAGGACAAAGCCGTGCTAAGCGCTCCATCTTCAGTGTTCAGGGCAGTGCCTGGTACATGACAGAGGCCCCCAAATGTTTACTGAATGAATGTACAGACGAGCAAGTAAACACATAATAAGAAAGGCCAGTCACAGGCAAAACACTGATATCTCTGGGCAGTAAGATGACTGTGACTTACATTTATTCTTTATACTTAACTCATAGTGCACTTTCTAAAGCCAAAGTGTAAAATTATATTTTAAGTACTAGGGCTAGATTCTACTCTGCCAGTACAATTAACTGAAAGCTGTGTATATGTTTTGAAAAAATACTTGTTAAGTGCTCCATAACTGTCTGTTATAGGAAATTGACCAATATTTAAGGACCTTGGTGCCAACAAAACTACTCATCATCAGGAAAATGCAAATCAAAACCACAATGAGATACCACCTGGCACCTGTCAGAATTGCCATCCTCAAAAAGGTAAGCGACAACAAGTGCTGATGAGGGTGTGGAGAAAAGGGAAGCCTCATTACCGGTGGGGATGCAAAATGGTGCAAGCACTACGGAAGGTAGTATGCAGCAGTATGGAGGCTCCTCAAAAATGAAAACAGAGCTACCACAACACCCAGCTGTCCTACCTGGGTACATGCCCAAAGGAAATGAGAACAGGATCCTGACCAGAGAGCTGCACGCCCACGCTCACTGCAGCTACGACGGGAAGCAAGCTGGGCATCCACGCAGGTGGGGGATACATACACACAATGGATTAATACTCAGCCCTGAGGAGAGAAGGAGGTCCTGCCATCCGCAAAAACTCAGATGGCTCCTGAGGGCCCTGCAGTGAGTGAGATGAGTCAGACAGAAGGAAGCACTGTGCGGCATCGCCGGCACGTGGAATCATCTGAAGAGCCAGCAGAGAGCCAAGTGGGGGAAAGAAAAGCACTGTGCGGCATCGCCGGCACGTGGCATCTAGAGCCAACAGAGAGCAGAGTGGGGGCACCAGGGGCCGGGCCAGCCCCCGACTCTAGAGTGAGCAGGTCCTGGGGGTCTAGTGAGCATGGTTAATGACAACGCATCACAGCTTTGAAAGCTGCTGAAAGTAGATCTTAAATGCTCACAACAGAGAAATGGTAATGATGTCATGTGATGAGGGTGTCAGCTGCCAGTATGCGTGTATCAAATCAACACACTGAACACCGTAGACTTCTACAATCACGCCTTCCCTGGGGGCTCAGTGGTGATGAATCCGCCTGGATTTGATCCCTGGATTGGAAAGAAGGAAATGGCAACCCACTCCAGTATTTTTGCCTAGGAAATCCCATAGATGGGGGGCCTGGTGGGCTACTGTCCATGAGGTTGCAAGAGTCAGACATGACTGAGCGACTAAACAGCAACAACGTGTCAATTATACCTAATAAAGCTGGAAAAATTTTATTTCAAGCACCCTGGTCAGATAACTATCCTAGTAACACAACTGTACTGTGTTTGGCCAACGATTTCCCCAGTAACTGAAGTTTATGAAGAGAATTCCTTTCTGAATCTGCGAAGATTAAACAGCAACAAATCTGTGACCATATTCTAGGAATGATACCAAACTGATTTCATTTAAAAGCTCTTCTTTTAGTTAAGAAAGTCATGCAGCTATATGTTAACATTCTTGAACAATGTAAACAATATCAAACACACAGAGTAAAAAGTGCAAGTGCACACGCTCCTCTCGCCCACACCCTAACACCACGGCCAGGAGGAGCCACTGCTGACAGTTCTGTGTCTCTCTCCCTGCAGACCTTTTCCTGTGTGTCTATATCCGTGTGCACACGTGCATACAGATAGAAACAGCTACAAATCACATCACATTATATATAACGCGTGCGACCCGGTGCTGCTCTTTGTAACTCTTACGAGCTTTCTGCCTCCTTCCCTTAAACAGCTCAGCTACATGACGGGACACTTCCATCGCGGCCCTTCCCAGATGAACTGCTCCCCACTGTCACCCACCAGGAACAACACTAACACAGCCTTCTGTGCACTTTCAATCTGGTTAGATGCCACCAAAGTGCCCTCTAAAAAGGGCACACCATTGTACACATCCAGCGTGGGGGGAAAAGAGGGCTCATTGCCCATGTCCCCACAAATACTTGTTGTGCAAGTCAACACATGATGGGATGCCCAGCACCATGGACCAAGCAACTTCTCGAGGATGCAGAATCTTAAAATACTCATTTGAAGATAAAACTGTGGTTCTAGTAATTTAGCAGAGGACCAAAATAGATAAAGCTACAGTCTTCTCTGCAGATAATTATTTTATTTTTAAATACCTCATTTAAGAAAGTATCTTTATATCTGGATTATGCCCAGAGTAAGTTGATCTAAACATCAAGATTACATTTTATTTATGGGAAGTCCAAGGTATATGACTTAAGCAAATGTACTCTACAGTTAAAATGAGATGTTTTTTTTCCCCTGAGATTATAGTAGTGGCATTTAAAATTTTTAATAGAAAAAGCATTAACAAGATAAACATGAAAATATCTCCCAACTTCCATTGGTAAAAATGATGTAACCATTCAAAATCAATCAAGATCTTTCTTCCGACGTGTCAGACAGCGGGGAGTGGGTGCTATTCTGGTCAATGGGCAGTGGTTTGTTCTGGAAACAGCTGCAAGGCTGGCTGTGTCTCCTGCCTTGTGTGTAAAGGAGAAGGCGCACCGGGTAAAGAGGGCAGAGAGCAAGCAGTGCAAGCACACGGGTGGCAGTGTTACTCCGGGAGGCCCACGGCAGCCTTTAGGGAGGTGGGCACCGCGAATACGGCCCAGCGTCAAGCCTGACACAAAGCTGTTCCTCTCTGACGTTACACAGAAGCGGCGAACTTCAGGCAAGGGCACAGGAGGCGGGAAGGAATTCCGCAGTAACAGCAAGGCGTCACTTCCGCCACGGAGCTCGGGGGCCTGCAGCTCAGAGGCCACCACCCCTGAGTCACACGTCTTCTCCACTGCAAAGCGAGCTCTGAAAGGACACGGATCTC
The DNA here is from genome assembly GCA_006408695.1 of Aepyceros melampus. Lineage (NCBI taxonomy): Eukaryota > Metazoa > Chordata > Mammalia > Artiodactyla > Bovidae > Aepyceros > Aepyceros melampus. Next base: position 242,248 of record SJXQ01008251.1, on the reverse strand, counting down.
TGATTGTCTGCTGATTCACCCAAACCATCTGGAACAGTGTGAAGTGCTCAATAAACAGCTCTTGGAAGAAGCACGCTAAGCAATGGCGTGAAGCTAGCAGGGCCTGTGATATCGTCCCGAGCGAGGGACCTGCGCGCGGCTGGGAAAAGCAAGAGCTTTCATCATCTCCTAAAGACTGTATATAGACGCTGGCGGCACCGTGCGGCACGCAGGAGCCTGGCTCCCTGACCAGGGGTCGAACCCACACCCCCTGCAGCGGGAGCGCAGAGCCCTAGCCGCCAGGCCACCAGGACACTGCCAGGACCGCCACGGAGCTCGGGGGCCTGCAGCTCAGAGGCCACCACCCCTGAGTCACACGTCTTCTCCACTGCAAAGCGAGCTCTGAAAGGACACGGATCTCTGATTGTCTGCTGATTCACCCAAACCATCTGGAACAGTGTGAAGTGCTCAATAAACAGCTCTTGGAAGAAGCACGCTAAGCAATGGCGTGAAGCTAGCAGGGCCTGTGATATCGTCCCGAGCGAGGGACCTGCGCGCGGCTGGGAAAAGCAAGAGCTTTCATCATCTCCTAAAGACTGTATATAGACGCTGGCGGCACCGTGCGGCACGCAGGAGCCTGGCTCCCTGACCAGGGGTCGAACCCACACCCCCTGCAGCGGGAGCGCAGAGCCCTAGCCGCCAGGCCACCAGGACACTGCCAGGAGTTACTTCCTAAAAGGCTCATTTCTAGACAACCTTGGTATTTCCTTCTCCCCTTCTTTCCCGAGGTTGTGCCTCAAGCTCTGCCTCGAGCTCTGGGATAGGAGGACCCTTTCTTTCTGGAGCCCACAGCCCTGCTGGGGGCCCAGAAACACTTGCCAGCTGCTTCTCCACTTCGCTAACAACTGCAGGGCCACAGATGAACTCTTTGTATTGCAAAAGACACCTGTAGCTAACAGTGTACGTTAAAACGAAACAAAATCAGCAGAAAAATCTAACAAAACTATTTTGAGTGAAATTATACTTAACTTTGTAAGCTTAACACAGCTAGACTGTCTCTGTACCTGGTTGTGTGTTTTTCCCAACGACCTTAAAGCAAAGGGGCCAAGGGAGTACCTTTATGGAGGAAGCTGCATAGAGCATGTCTTCCAGGGTGAAATGGCAACACTGGTTCAAATATTCTTGGCAAAATTCTTGGATCAGCTGCAAGTTATAGAGGCTATCAGCCAAAGACATGGTTTCTTTCAAGCAAATGTCTTCAAATAAGAAAGAACAAGGAAAAAAAAGAAAAGAACAAGGATTAATTTTGATAATACACATTTTGGACTCACTTTATAATTAGTAGCTTAACACCAGCACACAACTACATAGAATCTGGTCATTCTCTCTCTCTCTCTCTCTCTCTCTCTCACACACACACACACACAGCCCTATAAATGCAGCAGTCACTACACAGGAAGACTTAGAAACCAAGCATTCCTTCACTCAACTAACGCCCTCCTAGAATGACATATAAATGTTTTTCTAAAAAAAAAATAGCCTTCATTACTTATTAGATATTACCATCTTACATATGTTACGTCTGTCCAGTTGAGAAACATTTCACTGGAACACTTACCCTCTAACCTGACAACACCAGGACAGTAAAAATGAATAAGGGCAGCGAGCGCGCAGCCATCCGAGCCGTCTTTCAACAGATTTTCTACCAACGGAATGCAAGGCAGTTGCTTGAGCAGGGTCTGCTCCTTCCTATAACGAGCCTACAATGTAAAAAAAAGAGATTAAAGTAAGTACTTCAACATACAGGAAAGACACAGTACCGTAGGTCCTGTCAGTAATGAAGTGTGAGTCAGCAGGGACAGCAGCTACTCAGCCACATCCTTCTCTCCTGAACAGCACTGCTAGACCCGTCCTTGCCCAGAGCACTACCCTCTGAAGCTAAGTGCTTCACGGAACATCACAGGGCTCATTTATGTGAATTCACTTAGTCCAAGAATTTAAACATAAAAGCATCACAGAATGGATTTTGGACATTTGAAATGTCCAAATTATCAGTTCTGTGGCTCTGAAGATGATAAAATTTGCTTTAATGTTAGACTTAACTTAGCACGCTCTTGTGTAAAAAGATTAAGACTGGAGCTTAAAGACTGAGGAGTCTGCAGCGTCAGGGGACAGCCAGCGGGGTGTGAAACTACTCCTAAAGGAGGCCCTGCGATAAGAACCGTCATGTTGAGGAACTGGGATCAGACCTCAAAGAAATCCTGGCTTCCCATCTGAGTGCTGAGACAAGCAAGTAAAGTGCAACCACTCTGAAGTGGAGGAAACCCTCCTGGATGAGGTTTCATTAGCCTAAAACAGAGCAAGTATAAGGGTTTCCGCTCCCTCTCAGAAAACAAGCAGCTCTTGTTTTTTAAAGACTGGCTGGTGCGACTGATACAAATTTGTAAGGCAGTTCCCTAAAAATGGGACCTGCTGTAAAACTGCGAGTTTATGAGAAGGAGCTTCTTAAGTCAGACTAAATACCTGGACTCAAATCCTGCTCTTGTCACTTCTTAGCTCTGGGATCTTGGACGAGTAACCTGAACCTAATTTCTTGGTTCCTTATCTGTGAACCGGGATAATCGCAGTGCCTACTTCACAGGACAGGGAGGACTAAGAAAGATGATGAATGCCAGAGCGATGCACACACGGGCACATGGCGAGCGGCCACCAGAGGCCAGCTGTCTTTAGCTACTAGCTCTCCTCAAGCCAAGAAAAATCATGCTGAAGACTTAATGAAAATGCACACTGAACTATTTCATTAGCAAAATTTATAATTACAGTGGTTACTGATATTTAAATATAGGGTTTTTTTAAGAAATCAAAACTAATTTTCTTCTATCTAAATTGATCATCTCTATTTCATAATTAAAGTATAATTATGAAATATAATACTCTGGTGAGAATAAACATAGAAAAATAACTTACTGAAAGAGATTTACTATTTGGTGGTGAAGTTAGATTTCCTTTAAATGACTTTCCCCAGAAAAGTACATACATTCAAGGGGAAATATTTATTCCTATATCCCCCTCACTGGCTACTCAAGAACAAGATTCATGGAACATTTTCCTGGTGAAGAATTTCAGAGAAAGATTGTTCTTATGAATCAGCAGGGACTATAATCTGTATTTAATGGTAGAGTGCACCTATATGCGAAAAAGTCGCATCGGTGCACTACAGAAATCCTTGTTGATTCTGTGTTATGTAACCGTTAGTGAACATCCGCAGCGTGCTGCTGGCGGACAGCTAAGAACTCACGCAGGACAGTCAGAGTGAGGGGAGTGGCAGCCGGGGCCTTGCCAGCCTTCCGCCGCCCCTCCAGCTTCTAGACCACCCAGCCCCACTTCCTTGGGCCGCTGAGAAGCAGAGTACAATCTCTGGAAGCACGCTACAGTGGCTGGCTCCAGGCCAGACTTCCCGGACCTCCAGGGCCCACGGCCAGAAGTGGCCGGAGCCGAGCGCCCAGGGTCACGGAACCAAGGCCTGAGCTGTGTGCTGTGCTCTGCCGCGGGCACGGCAGGAGCACGACAGCTCCCCAAGGCTGCAGCCACGAGGCCTGCGGTCTGGACCAGCTGACCCACGGCTTCAAAGTGGCCGTCGCAACATCGTCCGGAAGATTACAGCCTCGAAGGCCTACCAACTTCAATCTTGAAGTCTTGTGGGTCTCCCAGGACTTCTAGAGCATGCTCGGCGCTTTACAAACGCACTGCTCTTTCTACAAACCGAGACATCTGGCATTTAAGAGGGATGTATTTTCGATCTTTCAGCATTGTGGTGGACTTCTAAGTTACATGTCTGTTTCTGAGGGTGAAAAACACTTAAGTGGTCGAACCCCCAAGGTTAACCCTGAAAAATCAGCTCTTGTAGTCAAACCAGAACTGAATCTGTTAATAGTTTAGATTCAGTAATGAAAGGGACACAGAATATGTCACTTTTTTCAATTATACAAACAGTATCCTCTATAGGTCAGGCCAAAAGGAAACGATTCCTTCAAAAAGATGACTTGATAATACAAATAATTTACATGTGCAATTCATACTCACTTCTACTGACATTATTAAAACCAGAACAAATCTATACCCACACCTTCTTCTTACCTGGTTACTTATGGTCTGCAAGTAGTGACAGACTAGTTCACACTTTAAATTATCTGTAAAGCATCTAGTCCAAATTTTGGCTGAATTTTTTAGGTCTTTCTATTGTGTACTATGATCAAAAGGCCTTACAATCCAATCTCCGCTTGTGACTAATGGAATTACATGGAATGACTGCATCAGCACAGCATAAACAGCAAGTGACCTCTCTGGTGAGTGAGCTGAAGAAGCCGGGCAGACTTACAGGAACCAGTTTCCAAAACCATTTGGAAGGAGACTTCAGAGGAGGCAGCAGGAGAAAAGGGAAAGTGAAAGGGAAAGTGCATCAGCATTTTTAAAAATTAACAAGTTATAGTAAAATTTCTGCTAGTGAAGCGCCAAGTTTACAGTTCTCAAAACACTTTTAAACTGTTAATACTTGAAATTTTAGCTTAAAATATAGAGTTTCCTCATGATAAAGACCACCACTCTCTCCTCCCAACTCCTCTCCCAACATGGATATGTGTTTTTAGGATACCCTGGACCTGCTGCACACTTTGGCAGCAAAGAATTTTATTTCACAGCTCTGGAATCACACATCATATTAAAAAACACAATAAGTAACAGAAGAGGAAGTAGAAAGACCCTAGGGCTGGACTTGCACCATTGAAACCCTTAGACTTTTGGAAGCCCAGTCTGTCCCGAAAGGAAAGGAAGACCATCCCACAAGTGTGAATAGGAGCAAGCAGCGATGCAGAAGTGGACACAGCGGTGATTTCCCTCAGCGATACACAGAATTTCTTTCAATTAACAGGAAAGAAGAACAGTTGGCAATTCCTATCAATCAATATTTTTATAGAGTCTCTAAAGCAAGTAGCTACTAACACAAAGAGAATATAAATGTTATTATTTTTACTATCCAGGGGTGTCTCAAAGAATATAATTTTATGTCTTCAAGAAGACTAATTTAATAAACTCACAATTTCAGATAATTGAATAATTTGTGATTGTTTATATTTCCTAGAACCATTTGGGGGGGGCAGTCCTAAATAAATATTTGTTAAAATGAACCAAACTAAATGGGATCTGAGTTAAAATCTGTACTAAATTTTTATGCAGAAAGTTTTTCTTACAGAAATTAATAGTAAAAATAAGACTATTTGGAAAAATAACATAAATAACATATATTCAAGAACTTAAAAAATCTGAAAAAGTCATCTCAAGATTCAGAAAAATACCAGCTCCCACAAAGGGATAACATTTCCCGTAAAGTTTTCTTGCCACATCAGGAAGAGCCACCTAACAGTCCTGGCACACGTATTCTAGCCTCTCATTTAACCAAAGCCTCTGGCAGCTGCACCTGCAGCGGTCGGGAAAAGCCCACAAGCAGGGCAGGAGGCCCTGGGGGTGCGTAAGGGTTCCCAGTGACCAACAGCAATGTCAAAACGGCAGTCTTCCTGTTTTTGATACTAGAAGAATCCATTACATAGAAATTACTAGGGATTATTCAAAACAGGTGATAAGCAAGGAGTTCGTCTGTATTTCTTGTAAAATATTCAGTACTTGAATTTTTTACTAATTCAGAAAACTCTGACACAGCTCCCAATGACTGGAGCTGGGAAATCTGAACAAGTTAACACCACAGACTGGTTGTAACCCCACACACACACACACACACGAGTCCAGATTGCTACAAATAACTGACTGAAGGATGTAAGGAGTGGACAGGACGCAGTGTCCCTTAGAGGAAAGTTCCAAATGATACAGGGGCTCAACCCTTCAGGGAGGGAGCTAACGTCTCTCTCCTGCAGCGTGGGCTGGACTGAATGACCCACTTTCAAAGAAAAGAGTGCTGATGGGGGAAATGGATACTTTACAAGGAGGGACGCGACTTTAATGAACCAAGTGATCACGTGGACACCGTCAGTGACGAGCCGTGTTCACGTCCCGTGCTCCCTAATGCGAAGTGATGAGGCGTGAAACCACCTCTGTGACGTTCTTCTCTGAAAGCCCACACACCAAAATCTCATCACGAGACACAGGAGACAAATCCCAATTCAGGGATGCTGGACAGAACACCTGGGCAGAACACAAACTGGTGGGCTCTAAAGAAAGCCTGCGGTTTAGTCAGTATTAATAATCCACCAGTGTTACTTTCCTGTTGCTGACAAAAGGGCCATGATTATAATAATAAGATGTTAACATTGGGGGAAATTGGACAAAGTTGTACTATCTTTGGGATTGCTCTGTAACTAAAATTATTCACAATAAAGTTTATTTCAAAAATAAATACACACAAAATGAGATGAGGGTTGTCAAAAGGTACAAACTTCCAGTTAGTTATAAGATAATAAGTAGTAGGGATGAAACATGAAACACGGTAATTAACGCTGCTGCATGGTACGTGTGAAAGCCGTCAGGGTAAATCCCACGAGTCCTCATCCCAAGGGAAAACGTGTCTTCTGTCTCTTCAATGCTGTGTCTCTCTGAGGTGATGGAGGCTCACTGAGCCTCCTGCGACCCTTTCAGGGCGTGTGTGCGTCGGCCCGTGGTCCTGCACACCTTCACCTTATACCATGCTCTGTCAGTCAGATCTCAATAAAACTGGGAATGACAAACTAATCGGTGAATAACTACGGACAGAAGTGCATGCATTTAAAATAAGAACCTATCAATTCATACAGACAATAAAGAGATGACAGGCTGATAAACAGATGAGCTCAGATTTGCTCACAGTGTCCTGACTAACAAACAAGGAAGAAATGATGGAGATAGAAAAGTACCGTTTTGTAGACACCATGGTAATAGTAACTGAAGTAGGTGTCGTGCATAAATGCTCAATCTAGGGTGCAGGGAAATGCTGAAGAGGAACAGGGTATTTACAGTCTCAAAGTGTCTCCTCTCAAATTACTACAAGAGGAAAAATAATAATCACGCAGTCAAAAAAAACAAACAATATCTTAACCAACTGATCAAAATTACTCTCATCTAATAGGGGCAAATGGCTACCACGTGCCTCTGGATACAGTCTTGTGAGAAGGATGCGCCCGACGTCCTATTTCAGTCTTACAAAGCATAGCTGAATCTATCTGCAAGGAAATGCGAATGAAAAGATCAAATTGAAGGATAAGGTATGAAAATGCCCGGTATTCTTCAAAGTGTTAAGGTCACAAGAAAGAAAAGCCGAGGGACGGTTCCAGATTCAAAACGAAAAAGATACACAATAAATCCATTATATGATCTCAGACTAGATCCCAGTCTAGAAAAAAGCATACAGTATCGACACATTGGGAAGGCTGACCGAACTGAAACGCAGGCTCTAAGTCCAATCAAAGTGCAAGCCTGACCCCAGCCACCCGTCCTGCAGCTGTGTAAGTGAGCAGCTTTGTTCTCAGGAAACACTAAGGGGTGAAGGGCCATCGCGCACGCAACCTTGTTTCAAATGTTTCAGGAAAATGTCTGCATGTGTGTGTTTGTGTGTGCACACGTAAGGCAAGGGCACACATGCAAATACCTGAAATGTGACAGAACGCCACAGAAAGGCACACAGGGCTCTTGCAGACGCCCCTTGAAACTTTTTCTAAGTCTGAAATATCTCAAAATAAATGTCCTTAACTTAGCAAGTTATATTAAGTCCATATCAATCCAAATCTTTGTAGGGTCTGTGTCCAAATGCACAAGACTGATTTACAAAGCTGTTAAATCTGATTTTTACAGTCCTCTTAGACAAAGATTAAAATCATGGTATTAGGTTATCTAACTCATATATAAGTTGCTGCTGCTGCTAAGTCGCTTCAGTCGTGTCCGACTCTATGCAACTCCATAGACGGCAGCCCACCAGGCTCTCCCATCCCTGGGATTCTCCAGGCAAGGACACTGGAGTGGGTTGCCATTTCCTTCTCCAATGCATGAAAGTGAAAAGTGAAAGTGAAGTCGCTCAGTCGTGTCCGACTCTTTGCGACCCCACGGACTGCAGCCCACCAGGCTCCTCCGTCCATGGGATTTTCCAGGCAAAAGTACTGGAGTGGGGTGCCAATGCCTTCTCCACATATATAAGTTACTTCAGACCAAATCATCTTTATAAAATATTCCTTGCAGAAAAAGAGAGTCATGGTACCATCTCTAAATTTTTTAAATATTTAAATATATACATGCATGTGAAAGGTTATGATAGCCAACTACTTACTATTTTCATTAACCTTTCGCGTCCCTTACATTTACTGCATGTAAATCGAGCATCACTTTAGTAAAAGAATTCAGGAGCCACTCATCCAAACCGCCAGTCTCTGCAGACACAGGAGACAGGGCCAGCGTGGTGGCGGGCCCGGGAGGGCAGTGGCAGAGCTCTCCTGACCGAGGCCCGGCCCACTGCTAAGGGAGGGAGTGCTGGGCTTCACGCCGCTGGCCTTAGCCCCTAGAGACTGTTAAAGCAGGGCTGCCAGATCTTGCAAATAAAAATACAAGATGCTCATGCAGCTCATACCAAAAAATTATTTATCTGAAATTCACACTTTAGAATCAAAAGGAGTAGCAGAAGCCAAAAGAGAAACGTGAAAGAAAATAAAGAAAATAACATCAGCAACCTGTTTAATCAAAATATTTTTCTAGGACACTATTTAAAACTCTTCCCTCTTAACGCACCACCCAGTCCAACAATCAGAAATAGATGGTCAGATGATGCTCTAATAATCTACTGAAATGGCTTTGGAATTTAAATTTTGGTCCAACACTAATAATATACAGTACAAGTAACCGTCACCAGAGCATGTATTTTACCCAGAAGACAGATGCAGAAAGAGGCTTCATAAAATGAACGCTATTGAACATCTGAGCAGAGAATCGCTGGACAGGACAGATCAGACAGTCCCCATCCAGCAGCCCAGGCTCCGTCCATGGGGGAAGAGACAGACCCCAGGGCTGGGTACCTGGGCTTCTGCCTTGTGAGCAGGAGCTGAGGGGGCAAAGGGCACGGTGGCCTCTTACCCACGGTACAGCAAGGAGAACGGTGAAGAATTTGCTTTGCAAGAATGAAAATCAAGAATAAAGTGATTCTGTTTCTAGCCATACGGTTCAAATGCTGAAACTCCCACTGATAGGTAACAGAGCAAGACTCCGTAACCACATCTGCGCTTGGCCACGTGTTTTTTCATGACAGCTGTGCAGTAAGACGCGTGAAATGAACAGCTTCCCACACATCTTAAAAATGAGGACAAGGATAAAATTCATTTGAAAATGAAGGTACTGGA
>SJXQ01008251.1:216023-232528 GCA_006408695.1 Aepyceros melampus | reverse complement strand
ATGTGCGTGTGCCTGACAGAGTCACCGTGCTGTGCAGCAGGCTGTAACACAGCGCTGTGAGCCAACTGTGCTTCAGGAAAACACTAACACAAAAATAAAAGGCAAGGAGAGGAGATGAAGGCACAGACGCTGCGCTCGTGCTGAGCGACCGTGTGCAGTGAGCCGGACGCCGGAGCAAGCCGCACCGCTTCCCTCGCTCACTCGCTCACCAGATCCTGGCTGTGCGGTGTGCATGTGCAACTCCACGGGACCAAGTGAAGAAGTCAGCGTGGCGATCCAGCTGTGTGTGGATCCCACACAGTTTGCCCTTCTTAAAGGCTAGTGAAGGGCAGGAAAGCTCGGCGTGCTGCAGTTCATCGGGTCACAGAGGAGGCCGTGACTTGGCGACCGAACAACAGCTCCATCTACAGCTGACTGGGACCCAGACGGCACTTTTTCCACAGAAACAATGTTTACTGGAGTCTCTGTGATCACATAAACCCATGTAGCTTGTAGTGTGCGTGCAACACTACAGCACCGAGCCACTGTGCGTGACACACAGGTCTCCACGGAAGCCCTGTGCTCGGGATGGTACTGAACCCGATTTCTGATCAGAGCCAGGAGCAAAACAGCAGACAGGAGTACATCTGTCTCCAAGGCAAGGGCTTCTATTCCTGAGGGAAGGAGAGAGCAAGGGGGGCGGTAAGGGAAAGGGCTGGGGACCTGGTAGGGGCTGGGCTGGGGAAGGCAGCGGGCGGACCCACCTCCACTAGGGAAAGGTCGGCCGTAGGAGCAGGAGGGCGAGAGCGGGCCAGGGTGATCCCAACACCAAATTGAGGCAAGGCTGCTGGCCTTTGCGGAACCTTCCTAGGAAGGCTGGTTACACACAAACCAGCTCTCCCTCCCCCTCCTGCTACACAGCATCAGTGCCAGCAGCCTCTGTCCAAAATGAAGGGAAGTGCAGCATGGTAATGAAGATACTCAAAACAAACCGAATGGAAAATAGAGTCTCTGAATAACAGAGCTTCTTATACCTCGACTGAATGCTGGACAGTGAGTTTCAAGGGCTCTCCCTATAAAACATTTTAGAAAGTGTAAGATACACTATATTGCAGGAAATATAGCTTAGGTTTCAGTACACAACAAACAAACAAGTCTTCAGAGAAGAAACCTCTAAAAGCCTGTTCAAGAATTTTTAAAGAATAAATCCACGTCAGCGTTTCTTCTTCCTTCACAGAATAACCATGTTACAGCTTACAATTCCCAGAATAATTTGAGAGGCTGGTCTTATTACAAGTCATTATAAGGCTGATACATTGGAAACTGTTTTCTTGTTTCATAACTCTACCAAAGGCAGAACCATTATTTTTGCCAAACGAACCTCAGAAATTGCGCTCTAATCATTCACCAGCTTCCCTAAACACCGTCATTGACCTCCATTCTGCCCTTCTGCTTGCCTGGCCGTCCCGGCGAGGCTCCCTAGGGCACCGTTAAGAGCACCGGAAATGATCTGATGAGCACGGCCATGAACATTTCCCCAAACAGCACACACCTGTGAACACAGGCTCTCAGGCACCTTTTCCCCCTTAGAAACATGTATGTACCTTTTGACCTCCTAGAGTTTCCACTGCGTGATGGTCTTTCAATTTCTGTTCTTGTTCCATTATATCCTTCAAATGTTCATTTACCTTAAAATATAAAAACATTACTTTTAATTTATAGTCAAATATAACAATAAAATAACACGTAACTTAAAATGCCAGCGTTCAGGTCTCTGATGTCAAATATCAGTGCCACTCAAATGAACAGAACCTCATTTTCCCAACCAGAAAAAAGTATTTTACAGTATTTACAGGTGTTTAAATTAATTCATTATTTTGCCAAATCCTTGTTGAGCACCTACTACATGTCAGGGGCCAGCTGGAGCGCCCAGGAGAAAGGCGCTTGACAACCTCAGTGCTGATGCTCGCCGTTGCTTAGTCACTCAGCCACGCCTGACTCTCTGCGACCCCGGGGACCGCAGCATGCCAGCGTTCCCTGTCCTTCACCATCTCCTGGAGTTTGCCAAACTCATGTCCATAGAAATGATGATACCATCAAACCATCTCATCCTCTGCTGCCCTCTTCTCCTTTTGCTTAGGAAACAAGACAACTATTTTTCTGTAAAAATTTTCACAGTCTCTTTTAGGACTAATAAGTAAAAACTATTTTCCTCAAAATTAATGTTTTCATTATCAGTAGAAAACACGTTGTTTGGATTAAATTCTTAACCTGTGATTTCCTAGGCGTGTCCCTAGATCATGAGTGGGGTTTAGGTCACAGTTAAAATACATGGAAAACTTCCGTATATAGGAACTTCTCAGGGAGAAGGTCTAACTTAGCAGATTGTTCAAACAGCCTATAATTCAAGATGACTAAGAAACAATCTGTTGAGTGCATAAAGTATTTCTTGAGAATAGTTTAGATAATTTTGGATTTTGAGTTACTGATGTTACGGTCATTCCAACAACAATAAATAAATGCTCAAATTAACTAATAATGGCAATCTAGAAAATATGAATGCCGTTATCAACCACTGTAAACAATCAATAATTTTTAAAATTCTGTTGCTTGAGATTCAGTTCTGTGCTTAAAAAAAAGGACTGAAGAGTTTTAATTTATGGTAACTTGGTCCCATCACTTCCTGGGAAACAGATGGGGAAACAGTGGAAACAGTGTCAGACTTTATCTTTTGGGGCTCCAAAATCACTGCAGATGGTGACTACAGCCATGAAATTAAAAGACACTTACTCCTTGGAAGGAAAGTTATGAATAACCTAGAAAGTACAGTGAAAAGCAGAGATATTACTTTGCCAACAAAGGTCCATCTAGCCAAGGCTATGGTTTTTCCTGTGGTCATGTATGGATGTGAGAGTTGGACTGTGAAGAAACATGAGTGCCAAAGAATTAATGCTTTTGAACGGTGGTGTTGGAGAAGACTCTTGAGAGTCCCTTGGACTACAAGTAGATCCAATCAGTCCATCCTAAAGGAGATCAGTCCTGGAAAGACTGATGCTGAAGCTGAAACTCCAGTACTTTGGCTACCTCTGTGAAGAGTTGACTCATTGGAAAAGACCCTGATGCTGGGAGGGATTGCGAGCAGGAGGAGAAGGGGACGACAGAGGATGAGATGGCTGGATGGCATCACCGACTCAATGGACATGAGTCTGAGTGAACTCCGGGAGTTGGTGATGGACAGGGAGGCCAGGTGTGCTGCAATTCATGGGGTAGCAGAGTCGGACACGAATGAGCGACTGAACTGACTGAAATTCGGTTAACAGTTACTAACAGTCTTCTCTACCCATGACTCTACTCGAGGCGTTACAAGGAATTAACAATACACGGACTTGCTTCAGTGTGCGAGGCTGCTGCATGCCGTATCTCAGAGCGTCAACTCACTCAGCTGAGTAAAACACTCTTCCTGAGAGACGGCAGAAGTAGAAATGAGCTGGCTTTGACTCAGAATCCCCCATTCACAAACTAGGACCTTAATAATTTGTTGATATCTGTGAGCCTTGGTTGCCAGTTTGAAGGAAACCTACTCCATGCGTGGTTTGGGGAATGACGGCTCTGAGACGGTCCCCATCGATCCGGTGAGTGTGGGCAGGGCTGAAAATTTGCTTCAGACCCACCAAGGTCAACGTGCTCACTTCCGCCAAGGACACGAGCTCATTGTGGTCTGCACAGAGGTCAGGGTCCCAGCTTCCCGGAACCGGCAGAGCCACAGCCTCATCCAACTGCCTCGAGGCCCGGAAGCCGACAAGAGGCCAGCGAGGCCTGCAGCCCGACTGGGGTCTGCCACCTGCCAGCCTCCTTTTCCTTCTCTAAGGCTCAGCTTTGTGGCACAAGCCTTTCTAACTACATTATTTATTTATGGTCTTACACATGTCACTCAAGCAAACCTAAAAATCATCTAATTGACAATATGAAAAACTTATTTCATTCCTGGATGCAAGAAAAGTTTACGGAGCACCCAGAGAGTATATTCCCTGCTCGCGAGCACTCTGAATTTTGTACTAATCTGTTATCAACTCGGTTAATCATAAACTGTAACGACAGATATTGCAGAAGCATAAAGGCTCTCTCCACCGTTTTAACCGTTTTTTTTTTTTTAAGTCTAAAGGGAAAGGGAACTGTTAAGTAAGATTGCATGACTTTAATTTTCACTTTGACTTAAAACAAAAGAGTAATGGAGTCTGTCTTAGTCTGGTCAGGCTGCTACAACAAGAACACAAGAGGCAAGTGGCCTGTGAGCAATGGAAATGTATTTCTCAGGTTCTGGAGGCTGGGAAGTCCAAGGCGCCAGCAGACTGGGCCTGGCGAGCCTGGCCCCTCTTCCTCAGAAGGGGTGACGGGCGCTCTGGGGTCTCTCATGAAGAGAGCAACCCTGCTCCCACATGAGGGCCAGCTTTCAGGACCTCCGAACACCAGCACACTGGGGGTCATAATGTCACCGGCCAGCCCTGTGGGAGCACAGACTTTCAGCGCAGAGCGGGGAGGCACAGCGTCCATGGTTCTGAGACCGCTGCTACCCAGGGGAGCACCCACCTTGTTGATCCAGTACATGACGGCGTCCTCGATGTCATAGGGCAGGTCTGTGGCCTGGAAGAAGGCCGAGTACTGCTGCGCGCAAGCGGCCACCTTCTCCACGCTGACCATCTCCACGGTGTAAGCCATCATGAGGGTGTCAATCATGGCCAGGTGAGCGCTCTGGAGGCAGATGCAGGGCGACCATCAGCATCCCACCGAGAGACGCTGCTCTCAGCATCCCACCGAGAGACGCTGCTTTCAGCATCCCACTGAGACGGGTGCTCTCAGCATCCCACCGAGAGACGCTGCTTTCAGCATCCCACCGAGAGACGCTGCTTTCAGCATCCCACCGAGAGACGCTGCTTTCAGCATCCCACCGAGAGACGCTGCTTTCAGCATCCCACCGAGAGACGCTGCTTTCAGCATCCCACCGAGAGACGCTGCTTTCAGCATCCCACCGAGAGACGCTGCTTTCAGCATCCCACCGAGAGACGCTGCTTTCAGCATCCCACCGAGAGACGCTGCTTTCAGCATCCCACCGAGAGACGCTGCTTTCAGCATCCACCGAGAGACGCTGCTTTCAGCATCCCACCGAGAGACGCTGCTTTCAGCATCCCACCGAGAGACGCTGCTTTCAGCATCCCACCGAGAGACGCTGCTTTCAGCATCCCACCGAGAGACGCTGCTTTCAGCATCCCACCGAGAGACGCTGCTTTCAGCATCCCACCGAGAGACGCTGCTTTCAGCATCCCACCGAGAGACGCTGCTTTCAGCATCCCACCGAGAGACGCTGCTTTCAGCATCCCACCGAGAGACGCTGCTTTCAGCATCCCACCGAGAGACGGGTGCTTTCAGCATCCCACTGAGAGACACTGCTTTCAGCATCCCACTGAGAGACGCTGCTTTCAGCATCCCACTGAGAACGGGTGCTTTCAGCATCCCACTGAGAGACACTGCTTTCAGCATCCCACTGAGAGACGGCTGCTTTCACACCGTTAAATGTCACTACCACTGCCCAACAAATGGGAGCGCAACGAAAGGCTAGGAACAATAAGCCTTGATAAGAGAGCATCAATGGTACACACAGGCCAGGGGTGAGCTCAGGTAACCCAACCAGTTTATCACTCAGATTCTCACTGAGGCTCTCCATTCAAGGCGCATCATCTCCTACTCGGAGAAGGCTCCTTGTCCTGCTTTTCCTGTTTCTGAGAAGGTCACGATCACTTACTCAACAAAACGACTGCAGACTTCAGCGTCATCTCTGAGCAAGCTCTCTCCTCTCGTCCACAGGGAGCTATGTACAGATTCCACTCCTGAACTGTCCCTCGAGTCTCGCCTCCTTGTCTGCTCACCTCCATTCCAGCTCAGACACCACCACTTCTCACCCCTGAACAAGGCCAAGAACCCTGCTCTTCCGGGCTGCAGCTTCTCCCCCACCCTCTGCATCCCTCATAGGATTGCTCGTCCTTCCTTTGCTGCTGTTTTTCATGAGAGGTAGTTTCAAACAGAAATGTTACACCACGGCGGGGGGGTCGGGGGTCGGTTCTTAAAATTTCGCAACATTAGGAAGTTCCTAAAGTCGAAGCACTCTGTCGCCCTCCTGCTCCCCAAGCAGTGTCCATGGTTTGGAACGTATTCTCACCAAACACTGTACTGCTCCCCCCAACCCCGGGGTAGGCACCGCCTCCTGCCCTGCGGCGCTGTCAACACACCTGCATTTCTCCAGGGATGACTGTCACTTCGGGGCTGCTGGGCCCAAGGGCAACCACATGTGCAGTTCTGAGAAACCACCACAGATCTGCTCGCTAGAAGAGTGGGGCTTTCATCCCCCACCAGAGTGCTGCCAAGGGTGCCTGTCTCCCCGCATTTTTGGTCAGCATTAGACATCACGTACTTCTTATGCATCTGTTATCGAGTCTGGAAGTTAAAACCCTCCCTTGTTCAGACGGCACACTTCTCTGATTAATGAAGATGGGTATATTTTCATATGTTTAGCAAATATTTGTATTTTTCCCCCAGAAAACTGCCGGCTCATATCTCTGGCTTACATTTTTCTGTAATCTTTTCTTCTTTATTTCTTGATTTGTAAGAGCTCATTATTTATTAGGTGTCATTTCATCATCAAATACCTTTTTCCAGCTTATCTTTGGACTTTCTACTTTATTTGGAATGTAATATTATATTAGGAACCAGAGATCAAATTGCCAACATCCGCTGCATCACAGAAAAAGCAACAGAGTTCCAGAAAAACATCTACTTCTGCTACACTGACTGCACTAAAGCCTTTGACTGTGTGGATCACAACAAACTGTGGAAAATTCTTCAAGAGATGGGAATACCAGACCACCTGATCTGACTCTTCAGAAATCTGTATGCAGGGCAGGAAGCAACAGTTAGAACTGGACATGGAACAACAGACTGGTTTCAAACTGGGAAGAGTATGTCAAGGATGAATATTATCACTTTGCTTATTTAACTTATATGCAGAGTATATCATGAGAAACACTGGACTGGATGAAGCACAAGCTGGAATCAAGACTGCCGGGAGAAATATCAATAACCTCAGATATGCAGATGACACCACCCTTATGGGAAAAAACAAAGAGAACTAAAGGGCCTCTTGAAGAAAGTGAAAGAGGAGAGTGGAAAAGCTGGGTTAAAACTCAACATTCAAAAAACTAAGATCACGGCACCTGGTCCCATCACTTCATGGCAAATAGATGGGAAAACATGGAAACAGTGACGGACTTTATTTCCTTGAGCTCAAAAATCACTGCAGATGGTGACTGCAGCCATGAAATTAAAAGACAATCACTCCTTGGAAGAAAAGTTATGACCAACCTACACAGCATATTAAAAAGCAGAGACATGACTTTGCTGACAAAGGTCTAGTCGAAGCTATGGTTTTTCCAGTGGTCATGTATGGATGTGAGAGTTGGACCATAAAGAAAACAAAGCACCAAAGAACTGATGCTTCTGAACTGTAGTGTTGGAGAAGCCTCTTGAGAGTCTCTTGGACTGCAAGGAGATCCAACCAGTCACACCGTTTTAACCGTTTTTTTTTTTTTAAGTCTAAAGGGAAAGGGAACTGTTAAGTAAGATTGCATGACTTTAATTTTCACTTTGACTTAAAACAAAAGAGTAATGGAGTCTGTCTTAGTCTGGTCAGGCTGCTACAACAAGAACACAAGAGGCAAGTGGCCTGTGAGCAATGGAAATGTATTTCTCAGGTTCTGGAGGCTGGGAAGTCCAAGGCGCCAGCAGACTGGGCCTGGCGAGCCTGGCCCCTCTTCCTCAGAAGGGGTGACGGGCGCTCTGGGGTCTCTCATGAAGAGAGCAACCCTGCTCCCACATGAGGGCCAGCTTTCAGGACCTCCGAACACCAGCACACTGGGGGTCATAATGTCACCGGCCAGCCCTGTGGGAGCACAGACTTTCAGCGCAGAGCGGGGAGGCACAGCGTCCATGGTTCTGAGACCGCTGCTACCCAGGGGAGCACCCACCTTGTTGATCCAGTACATGACGGCGTCCTCGATGTCATAGGGCAGGTCTGTGGCCTGGAAGAAGGCCGAGTACTGCTGCGCGCAAGCGGCCACCTTCTCCACGCTGACCATCTCCACGGTGTAAGCCATCATGAGGGTGTCAATCATGGCCAGGTGAGCGCTCTGGAGGCAGATGCAGGGCGACCATCAGCATCCCACCGAGAGACGCTGCTCTCAGCATCCCACCGAGAGACGCTGCTTTCAGCATCCCACTGAGACGGGTGCTCTCAGCATCCCACCGAGAGACGCTGCTTTCAGCATCCCACCGAGAGACGCTGCTTTCAGCATCCCACCGAGAGACGGGTGCTTTCAGCATCCCACTGAGAGACACTGCTTTCAGCATCCCACTGAGAGACGCTGCTTTCAGCATCCCACTGAGAACGGGTGCTTTCAGCATCCCACTGAGAGACACTGCTTTCAGCATCCCACTGAGAGACGGCTGCTTTCACACCGTTAAATGTCACTACCACTGCCCAACAAATGGGAGCGCAACGAAAGGCTAGGAACAATAAGCCTTGATAGAGAGCATCAATGGTACACACAGGCCAGGGGTGAGCTCAGGTAACCCAACCAGTTTATCACTCAGATTCTCACTGAGGCTCTCCATTCAAGGCGCATCATCTCCTACTCGGAGAAGGCTCCTTGTCCTGCTTTTCCTGTTTCTGAGAAGGTCACGATCACTTACTCAACAAAACGACTGCAGACTTCAGCGTCATCTCTGAGCAAGCTCTCTCCTCTCGTCCACAGGGAGCTATGTACAGATTCCACTCCTGAACTGTCCCTCGAGTCTCGCCTCCTTGTCTGCTCACCTCCATTCCAGCTCAGACACCACCACTTCTCACCCCTGAACAAGGCCAAGAACCCTGCTTTTCCGGGCTGCAGCTTCTCCCCCACCCTCTGCATCCCTCATAGGATTGCTCGTCCTTCCTTTGCTGCTGTTTTTCATGAGAGGTAGTTTCATACAGAAATGTTACACCACGGCGGGGGGGTCGGGGGTCGGTTCTTAAAATTTCGCAACATTAGGAAGTTCCTAAAGTCGAAAGCACTCTGTCGCCCTCCTGCTCCCCAAGCAGTGTCCGTGGTTTGGAACGTATTCTCACCAAACACTGTACTGCTCCCCCCAACCCCGGGGTAGGCACCGCCTCCTGCCCTGCGGCGCTGTCAACACACCTGCATTTCTCCAGGGATGACTGTCACTTCGGGGCTGCTGGGCCCAAGGGCAACCACATGTGCAGTTCTGAGAAACCACCACAGATCTGCTCGCTAGAAGAGTGGGGCTTTCATCCCCCACCAGAGTGCTGCCAAGGGTGCCTGTCTCCCCGCATTTTTGGTCAGCATTAGACATCACGTACTTCTTATGCATCTGTTATCGAGTCTGGAAGTTAAAACCCTCCCTTGTTCAGACGGCACACTTCTCTGATTAATGAAGATGGGTATATTTTCATATGTTTAGCAAATATTTGTATTTTTCCCCCAGAAAACTGCCGGCTCATATCTCTGGCTTACATTTTTCTGTAATCTTTTCTTCTTTATTTCTTGATTTTAAGAGCTCATTATTTATTAGGTGTCATTTCATCATCAAATACCTTTTTCCAGCTTATCTTTGGACTTTCTACTTTATTTGGAATGTAATATTATATTAGGAACCAGAGATCAAATTGCCAACATCCGCTGCATCACAGAAAAAGCAACAGAGTTCCAGAAAAACATCTACTTCTGCTACACTGACTGCACTAAAGCCTTTGACTGTGTGGATCACAACAAACTGTGGAAAATTCTTCAAGAGATGGGAATACCAGACCACCTGATCTGACTCTTCAGAAATCTGTATGCAGGGCAGGAAGCAACAGTTAGAACTGGACATGGAACAACAGACTGGTTTCAAACTGGGAAGAGTATGTCAAGGATGAATATTATCACTTTGCTTATTTAACTTATATGCAGAGTATATCATGAGAAACACTGGACTGGATGAAGCACAAGCTGGAATCAAGACTGCCGGGAGAAATATCAATAACCTCAGATATGCAGATGACACCACCCTTATGGGAAAAAACAAAGAGGAACTAAAGGGCCTCTTGAAGAAAGTGAAAGAGGAGAGTGGAAAAGCTGGGTTAAAACTCAACATTCAAAAAACTAAGATCACGGCACCTGGTCCCATCACTTCATGGCAAATAGATGGGAAAACATGGAAACAGTGACGGACTTTATTTCCTTGAGCTCAAAAATCACTGCAGATGGTGACTGCAGCCATGAAATTAAAAGACAATCACTCCTTGGAAGAAAAGTTATGACCAACCTACACAGCATATTAAAAAGCAGAGACATGACTTTGCTGACAAAGGTCTAGTCGAAGCTATGGTTTTTCCAGTGGTCATGTATGGATGTGAGAGTTGGACCATAAAGAAAACAAAGCACCAAAGAACTGATGCTTCTGAACTGTAGTGTTGGAGAAGCCTCTTGAGAGTCTCTTGGACTGCAAGGAGATCCAACCAGTCCATCCTAAAGGAGATCAGCCCTGAATATTCACTGGAAAGACTGATGTTGAACCTCCAATACTTTGACATCTGATGTGAAGAGCTGACTCACTGGAAAAGACTCTGACGCTAGGAAAGACTAAAGGTAGGAGGAGAAGGGGACGAGAGAGGATGAGGTGGTTGGATGGCATCACTGACTCAATGGACATGAGTTTGAGCAAGCTCTGGGAGTTGGTAATGGACAGGGAAGCCTGGCATGCTGCCGTCCATGGGGTCACAAAGAATCGGACATGACTGAGCGACTGAACTGACTGAATTGAATATTATATTGCAGAGAAGGTCTAAATATTGAATATTTATGTGGTAAAACTTGTTAACCTTAATGTTCTCGTCAATGACTGCAATTTCTCCCAAGTTTACAAAAGGCTCTACCTCCCAAGATTATAAGAATACTATACTTTTTTTTAATATTACCTTAAATCCATGTGGAGTGACTTCTGAAGATGTTATAAACTGAGGACTAGTTATGTTTCCAAATCAGAGATGCCACCATCTCGTGCTCCCATAAAGTCGACCTCATCTTCTGCACTGTAAAGTCTAAACTCCTTAAAAAGGGGAGCACGCTTGGTTGGCTGGCTCCACCTATCAGTCCAGCCTCACAGCCTGCATCTCCTTCCCCGTCTGCTCTCCCTTCAGAGCAGCCGCAGCAGAGCCCAGCTGTCGCCCAGCTTCCTGCATGCCCACGTGCAGGCACGTCCTGCTGCTGGTCCGAGCGCCGCCCTGACTCCCTTTCCAGCTCGCTCTTCCCACAGAGGGAGGCCAGCTCCCCGCAGAGTGCTGCTCGCACGCACATGAAATCCTGGTTCTCTTTCAGTTTTGCTGAGATGTTACTGACACAGCGCACTGTGCGAGTTTAAGGCTAGACACGTGACCCTGCGAGATGATGGGCACAACAGATTCACTGACACGTGCGCTGTATCCTGACCCACTACCTGAAGGGGCCACCGGCCACGGCATCTTTACACAGCTCCCAGGACGAGGCTAGTGAGCAGCTGGCTGGGGACCACAGACTGGCTGGCCGCAGGACGGGCACTGGCTCCTGGTGAGACATGAGACCCCGAGGCCAAGGGCATCTTTACACAGCTCCCAGGCTGGGGACCACAGACTGGCTGGCCGCAGGACGGGCACTGGCTCCTGGTGAGACAGTGAGACCCGAGGCCAAGGGCATCTTTGGAGGTACCTTTGCATTCCCTGCTCCAGACACAGCACCTGACAACAAACAGGGGCTGAGGGAAGGAAAGGAGCTAACCTACCGTTCACTGTAAAGAGGGAAGCGTGAGCTCGACTTTGGAGGTTAGGACCTAGGTTTGACTCGGAGGTGGGGACCAGGGCACTGAACACTCAGCAGTGTTGACAGGAGGGGAGGGGCCCGTTCGAAGCTGCAAGCTTGATGACGGCCATCAGAAAACCAGTGGTGACTCAGATGCTGTGCTGAGTACTTTACTAACACACCAGCTCTTCCATTTCAAATCTGTTCTGAAATAAGACTGGAGATAACATACACCTTTTATAACCCTTAAAGCTCAGAAGGAAGCATCACTCATGCTCTTGACGTGAGGAAGCTGGAGCTCCAAAAATTAAACAGTCTGTCCCAATCCGCACGCTCCTTCTAGTGTGCCACGCGGTTAGCAGAAACCAAGTCAGCTACTCAGGCAAGAAAAACATTCTGGAAATGATACACAGACATCAAATGCAAGAAAGAAACTTCAAGTCGGGCTTCCACACTGTCTGCCTCCCTTTCAGGCTGCTCCTGTCCGGGGACCCTGGGTCTTCCCTCAGACGCAGGGGGACTCAGGGTCCACGCTGGGCGCCCTTCACGCAGGGATTTACATGTCTTCTCCATTCACCTGAGCCCCGGGGAGCAGGTCTTGTCTCTCTCACCTCTGCTCCCAACACAAGGGTTAAGAGAAAAGCCCTGAGTAGGAGGATTTAACAGCGTTTTAAAGCATAACTCTTCTGAACAAAAATGTGGAGGAACATCTTGAGAGCAGTACAACCATTCACGTCCTCTTCACTAAGACTGCTTCTCTTGGCAATTTATTCCACAGATAAGAGGAGTTTAAGAGAGAAAAAAGAGCTGCATGAATGAAACTGACCGTTATTCAACAAGAAAAGAAGCAATGGAACAGCCACAATGAAGAATTCACGCTCTCCTAAGCTATTCAGCACCAGGAGAAAACGTGATCAACACAGTGCTGAGTGGAAAGAGCAACACCATACTGCAATGATGTTCACAGAACAAGCACGCACACGGGCAGACACGCATGTGCGTGCACACACATCCTGAATACACCCGTAATATACGTGAGACAGGAAGAGAAAGGAAAGGAATAAAACTTGCTTAGAAATGACCCTGTAATAATATGCAGATCATTACATAAAAGTATAATCAGTAATGTATTTTCAGAACAAACTTCATCTCGCTGATTACTTCAAAATACTCCTAAATTCACGAACAAATTAAAAAAATATTCTACTACTTTGTTTACAGATATTTCCATAAGATGCTCACCCACTTTTCAACTAAGAATCTTCAAATCTGAGCATGATTTTTTATAATATGTGGAGAATTTAAAAATTATGTTTAATGGAAACTATATACACGATGAAGCTAGAAAAGATCAACAGTGAAAAGTGAACGGCAGGTACAGTCAGCCCATCTGGACTGACTTAAAAGTACACACATTCCATTTTTTACCCCAAGAATTAAGGTCGAAGAGCAACAGCAGCAGCCAGCCCTGAGCGCGGCCCTCTGGCCGCACGGCCGCCGAGCGCGCGCGGAGCGCCAGGGGCCGCCCGCAGCCTGCGGGCCTCTGCGCGCGGCCGGAGGCGGCGGCCACCAGGTGGCAGCACGGAGCCCGCCCGAGAGGCTGGGGACGGGCAGGCGCTCCCTGCGTCTCAGGGAAAGGAGGACGAGGCCCGCAGCGCACCGAGCCGCCAGCAGCTTCCAGAGCTGGGTTACAGGGTCCCGTGAGCTCCGACCAGTGGAGTCTGGACCAAGTCAGTCACGTGCGTGCATCCGAAATGAAGGTGAAGAGCGCTGAAGTGCTGCTGGCGAGACGGTTATTGATGCGCCTCCCACTACTCCACGGCTCTGGTGCTCCTTCATCCGGTGGAGCTACAGGACTAAGGGCGTCTCCCGCCCCGAGCTCCGGCCCGCTGCAGGGGCGCGGGGCGGGGCGCGCGCAGGCCCGGGCGCCACCCCCGGGCGTCGCAGCGAAGTCCCGCTCAGAAAATGAACCTTCACACACCGTTTATTGATATAAGCAAGTTCACCGTATCTTCATTCATCCTTAACTTACACAGAGACGCAAGGAAAACAGCACCTAAAGCCCTACGGAGATTCCACTTCCCACCAGGAAGGCTGTGATCACGGAGTCAGATGATAGCAGCCCCGGCGAGGACGCCCCGCGGCGCGGACCGCACGCGCAGCCGCCGCGACAGGCGCAGGGCTCGCGGCGCAACCCCGCCGTCCCTGCGCTGGACCCGCGAGCGCGGCGCGCCCACACCGAGGCCGCACAAACAGCCGCAGCAGCGCCGTCTGTGGCAGCCAAACGGCCATCAGCGCACGATGGTAAGCAAGTGGTACACCCATGACATCCTGGATGGAGTGTGCCTTGGTAAAGACCGAGCAACACGGGAGCCTGCTAAACAACGCTGAGCAAAATGCGCCAGGTACACGCGGCGCGCGCGCACCCACACACGCACACTCTTACTCCATTCATATAGACGTCCAGAACGAACCACTGTAGAGACACAGAGCAGGTCAGGGGCTGCGCAGTGCTGGGGCTGGGGAGACAGTCATTCTTTCTGATGAAATGTTCTAACAGGGGCTGTGGTCATGCTCACACCGCTGAGTCCACCAAGCGAGTGCACGCTACACCCGGAACGCACACCCCGCACACTCTGCCATGACATCTCAGCTGCTACCCCCTAGTCAAACTCACTCCTGATGCTTCCCTGCCTCCTTTGCAATGTAAACACCTCATAAACCACCTCAGCTCTGAGGCAGGCCGTCAGCCATATCCATGTGTTTGTAAAGTGTTCTTAGAAGGACTTCAAGGTGAAGCGACACGGATTTTTCTAGACAGCCTCGTATTTTAGACATTGTTAAAAGTGAATTAAACATTTATTTTCATGTGTTTGCTTTCTATATAACTCTAAGTAAAAAACATTCATGTATGCACTGATGATAAAAATGAATATGCTAAATTAGCTCCAGTTTCCTCCCACAGAGACGTATGCTCACTTTCTTAAGGCACTAGCTAACTGGATAAAAGGTATACACAGTTTACTTGAAAAGATTATCATTTATGATTTTTCTTAGATAACCTTAATTATTTTAATAACTAGAATGAGACATAGGTTGCTATAGTTGGTATGAGAACAGAAATTTTCCAGAAGAAATTTATTTCCAATTATAGTGTCTGTCCTCTTGTATGACAAGATGCTAGCAGACCAAAAGCTCAGCCTGTCGTGGGAATCCCCAGGCAGCCAGCAGGCAGGGCTCAGCACTGTCACTTCCACGGCCCTGGTTCAATTCCTGGTTGGGGAACTAAAATCTCACAAGTTTAAAACGAAACGAAAAAAACAACTGGCCTATCAAAAGTAGGCTAGTCCTTGGGGCAAAAAGCACTGGCCTTCAAACAAAGAAAGAGTACCACTGAGCAGCCCTCAGACAGAGGGAGAGGACCACCGAGCGGCAAAGGGCTGAGCTCTAACTGCAGCAGGATCGGGGCTGTCCCAGGAACAGTGATTATGCCTCCAACCTCCAACGTGTATGAGACACGGACAGGGCGGTCACTCTGCTACACCGTGAGGAACACAAGCTTACCTGGAGCCCTGGCGAGGGAGGTGCCATCCAAGAGAGCCAGACCCTTCATATGACATTTGCTTGTGACCACACTGAACTGACGCTGCTATTTCACCCAGACCCACCTGGTCAGATGTGGAGAAAGAGCGAAAGGTAAACAGTAGGGTCACCAGGAGGTAACTCAGCACAATGACACCCGCTTAGCGGCCGTTTAATTCTGCCTCAACTGAACAAATACCCTGTGACACAGAACAGAGCAGCCGGGGCTCTCTTTAATCCATGTCTGTAAGGGCACGTGAGCTGATTCCACTCAGTCACTCCCATGGGTGACTCTGATCATCACCCGGGGAGAACTGTTTCCAAGATAATGTTGAACCAAACTGAGATGAAGCTTTACTGCAAAGGGAGGTATGCAAGACGCAGCCCAGCCCACCTGTCTTACAAAACACAAGTCCCGGACCAACAAGAGACACAGTGTCTCCGGAGCGGCTCCAGCGCTTCCTCTGGACCACACTCAACCTCCAGCGGGACTTCCCTGGCGGCCCAGTGGCTCATTACTCCTCCATCCGGCGCAGGGGTAGGGTCTGATCCCTGGTTGAGGAGCAAAGATCCCGCATGCTTCATGTGGGAAAACAGAAGCAGTACTGTAGCAAATTCAATGGAGACTTTAAAAATGGTCCACATTAAAAAAAGAATCTTTAAAAAAAAAAAAAAAATCATCATTCAAAACAAACAAACAACCTCAAATGGCAAGTTACGGATGTTAACTAGGGTTCTATTCCGTGGACACAGAGAGGAACTGCATGCCAGCAGCAAATAAACACAGTAAACAAAGGAAGAAGTCTACAGCAGCGGTTCTCAGTGTGGCCAGTCATCGAAAATCACGCATCTCCTGGTCCCGAACCTCAGAGGGCCCAGGCCAGCCTCCTAGCAGGAATCTCGCCTCCACAGCCCTTCATCACAGCAGACTGACTGTGCCATCACCCCACAACCAAGGCAGCGGGGGCTTCCCAGAGCCCACCCCCTTCCTGGGCCTGCACCTCCTCCAGTCCAGCAGCGCCAGTG
>SJXQ01008251.1:202225-215720 GCA_006408695.1 Aepyceros melampus | reverse complement strand
GCGGGCTGGGGGGGCGCTCAGGGTGCGGCCACCGGCCAGCGCCGAGGGGACGCGGAGGCGCGGGGACGTGGGCCGGCAGAGGGGGCACTGGGGGTGGTGTGACTGCCGCCCTCCCCGAGAGCTGCGTGCAGCTGGCGCTGCGCTCGGACGGGGCCCTGGGCAGGCACTCGCCGGAAGACTGAAGCCGCCTGTCAGTTCCAGGTGACGGAGGATGTCCCTCCAGCCCTCGGCTCCTTGGTCGTGTCCTACTCTGTGACCCCATGGGCTGTAGCCCTCCGAGTGCCACTGTCCAGTGGCTTCTCCAGACGAGAGCGGGTTGCCGTTTCCTACTCTAGGGGATCTTCCCGACTCAGGGATCAAACCCAGGGCTTGGCAGGTGAATCCGCACCACTGAGCCACCTAGGAAGGCCTGTGTCTACGGCAATGTGTTCGGACGAGATCAGGTGAGTTCAGGGTGGTATGGCTGTGGACGGCCAGCGTGTTCATACATGATCGGGGTTCAGCAGCCCCCTTGGGATCTTGAAGAAAGGGCCTAGAAGCAAGAACACGATAAATGCGCCCGTATCCAGATCCTGGTTTCTAAATAACATCTCATTAAAATAAACCCAAGCCTCTTTTGAAAACGGCTGATTCCAAGTCAGAGACAAGAAAAGCACAAAGGAAGCTTGGAATATCTAGTTGCGTCAGAAAGAAAAAAAGATTTAAAAACTGTCAAATGGATATAGGAACCGGCCTAAAGGGGCACCCACTGGCCAAACACAAGCCTACATGAGCATAAAAAAGATTAATGACAAGAATGAATTACAACACAACACAATCCATTTGTCCAATCACAGATGGACAAGGAATGAGAGAATTCTTAAATCTCAGTATCACAACCACCAATGCGGTCGCTGACTCAGGCAGAGACCACTCAGAGATGCTGGAACCCCTAGGGGAGCATCGCTGGGGAGCAGAGCATGCCAGTGAGTGTCAGAGCATCAACCCCAGGACGCCTCCCGCTTCAAGGAGGAGCGGCCACCCTCAGAGTCTCCATGACGGGACACGATGAGGCGGATTCCACACCATCCCGGTGTGTAACACACAGCACCGACCCAGGCCACGGAGCTCATGTCAGATAACACACCACCTACCCATGCCATGATATTCACGTATATAACACACGCACACGTTCATGTTATAGCGTTCATGTCCTATAACACACAGCACCTATTCATGCCATGGAGTTCATGTCATATGACACACACACACCCCTACTCATGTTATAGCATTCATGCCACATAACTCACACACCTATTTATGACATAGCATTCATGTATATAACACACACACCTATTCATGTATAACACACACACCTATTCATGTATATATAACACACATACCTGTTCATGTCATATAACTCACACACCTATTCATGTATATAACACACACACCTATTCATGTCATATATCACACACACCTATCCATGTCATATATCACACACACCTATCCAGGTATATAACACACATCTATCCACGTCATAGCACTCATGTATATAACACATACACACACACCCCTATTCATGTTATAGCGTTCATGTCACATAACTCACACATCTATTTATGTATATAACACACACCCATTCATGTCATAGCATTCACGTATATAACACACACCACCTATCCATGTATATAACACACACACCTATCCATGTCATATATCACACACACCTATCCATGTCATATATCACACACACCTATCCATGTCATATATCACACACACCTATTCATGTCATGGCACTCATGTCCAAAGATTGCAATCTGAACCTCATCATGAGGAAACAAATCAGATAAATCAGGACTAGGGTATATTCTAGAAGCCACCTTGCTTGCATTCCTCAAAAATGTGAATGTCCTGATTTAATAATAAAATAAGGGGGGAGAGGCAACTGTTCTAGACGTAGAAGAGCAAACAGGACAACAAGAGAAGGAGATGATCTCTGACTGGCTTCTGATCCGAAAAGGGTGAAAGAAAAGCTGCAAAGAACCTTTTGGGCACACAACTGGAGAAACAAGACTCAGATCAGGTATTAAATAATACAGTGTAGCTACATTTAACTTCTCAGTGTGACCATGGTATTTTGGTCATGCAGAAAAATGTCCTTGTTTTCATAAAATACTGAAAGGAGAGTGTGTGTGTAGACAGCTGGGAAAGGAAGAGGGAGGAGAGAAGCAAATAAGGGGAAATCTGAGTGCCAGTTATTCTTTAAGTCCAGAAGGATGAAAAGTTGAAGAAAAGGCAGTTTAGAAGCAAACAAAACCATATTCCTTTCCCACAGACCTGAGGAAGTACACCTAAGGCTACACCTAAGTCAACTGAGGTCTAAAGACGAATATACAGATCTTATCTCGGCATCTCTATCTCACAAAATACTGTGTGCACAGTAAACTTTACGTGATACTCGGCCTAAACAGGAACTGCTTATACACACACAGAATAAGCTGTTTCCATTTACCTTTTTAACACCTAAGTAATTGTTGGTGGCTTTCTTCTCAAACCATACCTCATACAGAAAGCATTCCAAATATCTGTCTGTCCATTAAGCAAGTCATCAGATGGGAACAGGGGAGTGTACGACCTTCATAGAGTTCTAATTAAGCAATGCTTACCAGTCCTATTGCTACAATTAGATACAGAAACTGACGAGGTTTCGATAAGCCAAAAAGAAAAAAATAAAATCAAGTGAAAGTGAAAGTCGCTCTGTTGTGTCCTACTCTTTGCGACCTGTGGAGTCCATGGAATTCTGCAGGCCAGAATACTGAAGTGGGTAGCCGTTCTCTTCTCCAGGGGATCTTCCCAACCCAGGGACCGAACCCAGGTCTCCCGCACTGCAGGAGGATTTTTTACCAGTTAGCTGAGCTACCAGGGAAGCCCATGAATACTGCAGTGGGTAGCCTATCCCTTCTCCAGCAGATCTTCCTGACCCAGGAACTGAACCGGGGTCTCCTGCATTGCAGGCAGATTCTTTACCAGCGGAGCTACCAGGGAAGCCCCCCTCAAATCAACATCAAAATCTTAAAAGAATGAAATGCATTCAGCTAGGTTTCAGAGCAAACACAGCAGCCCCCGTAACAATCTGCTGGTACTCGGAGCACAAGGACATAAGTGCTCTCCAGTCAGAACACCGCCCAGAGGAGGAGGGCCTCTCTGCAGCACCCCTTTCAGAAGCAAGTCATGCCGCAGAAATGTTAGGATCTGAAGTGACAATAAATTTTACTTTTGTAGTCATTATTTTGCTTTACCACACATTCAGTAAATACTTTTAGAACAATACATACTCAAATATATTATCTTGAATTAATTCATACACTGATAGTTTAGGAAAAACTCAGGAAGAGAAACGGGACAAGAGAAACTGATCACACTTGCTAAAGTTTACTGACCCCTCATCACAGGTCAAGCGCTGTGTGAGATGCTCCCCGGCCCAATCTAAAGAGTCCTCACCGTGTGCAGGGCAGATGGCAGGGTCCTTCCTGACACAGCTGAGAGACTGGAGCCAGAGTCTCAGAAGCAGTCCCAAGGCAGACAGCGGCGCGCTGCCAGCCGAGCCGGTCCTGCTCTGCAGACTCAGGGCTCCACCGCCCCGAGGCTGCCTCACAGAGCTTCTCTGCGCCTTTCAATCTTAAACACCCATTCCTCACAAGCTTTTGTAAATTAAGCTTTTTGGTAAGTAATAATTACAAGGTCACACGCAACTGTAAGGAGTAACAGATGCCACGAAGTCCTCTCCCAACCGTCAAGTCACCCCAAGAGACCAACACGGATGCAGTCAAGTCGTCCCCAGGGCCTCTCACAGCCACGCCTGCTTCCCTCCAGCCCTCCGTCTCCTCAGACCCTGGTCTGCTCCCTGTTTTTATAATTTTGTGCTTTCAAGAATGTTACATAGATGTCACTGATAGCTTACGGTGAATGATGTCGGATTTGTGATCTTCGAAGAAGAAAATTTATTTCCAGGACTAGGGACCAGGCTTCATCACTCAGAGCTTCTGTGTGGAGAAAATTGTATTACAGTGAACAAGGACAAAGAAAGCTTCTGACATAGACAGAAGGGGGACGAAGAGTCCCCCTCGCTAGCCTGATCAAGGCTGTATATACTTTTACCAGACCCACTCCCACAACATACTTCTTCAATTAAAGTAAAGTCGCTCAGTTGTGTCCGACTCTGCGATCCCATGGACTGTAGCCTACCAAAGCTCCTCCCTCCATGGGATTTTCCAGGCAAGAGTACTGGAGTGGGTTGCCATTTCCTTCTCCAGGGGATCTTCCCGACCCAGGGATCGAACCCGGGTCTCCTGCATTCTAAGCAGACGCTTTAACCTCTGAGCCAGCAGGGAAGCCCAAAGATTAGAACTAACAATATATATAGAAAGGTCTTATCAGACCCACACTCATCTTGCATGTTAGCAAAGTGATGCTCAAAATTATCCTCTAAGCCAGGCTTCAACAGTACACGAACCATGAACTTCCAGATGTTCAAGTTAGATTTAGAAAAGGCAGAAGAACCAGAGATCACATTGCCAATATCTGCTGGATCACAGAAAAAGCAAGAGAATACCAGAAAAACATCTACTTCTACTTTATTGACTAGGCCAAAGTCTTTGACTGTGTGGATCAGAACAAACTGGAAAATTCTTCAAGAGATGGGAACACCAGCCCA
Organism: Aepyceros melampus; assembly: GCA_006408695.1. Lineage (NCBI taxonomy): Eukaryota > Metazoa > Chordata > Mammalia > Artiodactyla > Bovidae > Aepyceros > Aepyceros melampus. The sequence goes on along the minus strand of SJXQ01008251.1, from coordinate 211,024 downwards.
CCTGACCCGCCTCCTGAGAAATTCGTGTGCACGTCAAGCAGCAACAGTTAGAATGGGACAGGGAACAACAGGCTGGTTCCAAACTGGGAAAGGAGTACATCAGGCTGTGTACTGTCTCCCTGCTGATTTATCTTATATGCAGAGGACATCATGAGAAATGTCGGGATGGATGAAGCACAAGCTGGAATCGAGACTGCCGGGAGAAATATCAATAACCTCAGATATGCAGATGACACCACCCTTATGGCGGAAAGCAAAGAGGAACTAAAGAGCCTTTTGATGAAAGTGAAAGAGAGTGAAAAAGTTGGCTTAAAACTCAACATTCAAAAAACTAAGATCATGGCATCTGGTCATAACCGACACTTCTGTGCTGTGGACACATCCCCTCGCGTAGTCTCCACTGTTAAGTTTCTCCCGTCCTCTCAAGCTGTATCTGAACGCCCTGAACACTCGGTTCCCCTTCTCAGTTACTGCCCACGTGCACCTCCTGACTCAGTCTCTCTGACTGGCTTCACGGAGGCTCCCCCCGTCCCCCGCCAGGGAGCTCCTGGAACTCTAGCCCCAGGTGGAGCCTCCCAGTCTCCAGAGCACGGAGGCACCGCGAGCCCTGGTTCAGGAGGAGGCTCTGGCTCAGGCTGCCCAGACACACCGGGGCTCTAGTGAAGTGCTGCCACTCGCAACAGGGCCTTCCAAGCCTCTGCGGCTCGGTTCCTCATGTACAAAATCAGGGATAAAACACTGCAGACCTCAGACAAAGTGTTGAGGACAACACGTGCCAACAGACATGAGGGCCCAGAGCGGCGCAAGCGCCTGGTGTCCAGACGGGCCACGGACGGCAAGAGGCGGTGCTCGGCCACCAAGGGCAACCGGCCCACGACCCACCCCCGCCAGAAGCAGCTGCTAAACTGGAAAAACGCAGAGAACTACGTTCAGACACTGGCCTACAGACGACACGGGGGTGAGATTCCTGAAAGCAGAGCCAACACCAGCCCCGCAGCCCCTTCACAGCACACGCAAAGGCGCTTCTGGACACCAGAGCAGGAGGGGGAGCCCACCCTGTGTGTGCTGGGCTCGCTGAGCTGAAGATACAACGCCTGGAGTCTGGACACCGGAAGGCTGGGGCAGCGGACAGCTGTGGAGCAGAGGACTGAGCGGGGGAAGCTACTTGGAGCGATCTGCAGGGGGCGCCCTCTGGCAGCCTACTCACCTGCACAGGAGCAAGGCCGCACTGGGAGGGGCTGGGCGGAGCCAGCCCCCAGGGAGAGGACAGCTACAGGCCGGTGGGCAGTAGCAACCCCCTCGGCTCACTCAAGCTTGCAAACACTCCTCTCCAGACAGCAAGATGGAGAGACCACACTGCCTGTCCAGGATACTCAGACGAGACTCCCGAAGGTCACTGAACAACAACAACTGGCTTAAAATAGCAAAGGTCACTCCAGACCTGCCCTACAAAGGCCAAATACAAGCTCACAAGGATCAAAAGGATCTGCAAGCAACTTAACTATTCAAAAAAAAAAAAAAAATTCAAAACTTAAAAAAAATTATTTTAAAATAATTACAGGTTCACAAGAAGCTTACCAAAATTCAAAACTTTTTAAAGGTGGGAAAGATTCAGACACTGAAAAATATGACAGTTGCAATGTCTAGCATTAAATTAAAAATTACAAGACATAACAGCAGGAATATGTCTCATAATCAGGAGAGGAACCAGACAGCTTTAACAGAGATGATGGAATTATCACAATGACTCTAAAACAAACAATATAAAACATGAACATATTGAGGAAACAAATATATTGTTGTTGTTGTTTTTAAAGGAATCTGTAGAGCTTAAAAACACAGTATTGGAACTGAAAGATTCATTGGATGAGCTTAACAGCAGATGAAGCAGAAAGTGAGCCTGAAGATACAGCAAGAGAGACCATCGAAACTAAAGCACAAGAGAAGCAAGCATCACCATCAACAGCAACAAACACCAGAGCAGAGAGTCCCAGCGCCCTGGGGGAAACAGCAGGTAGCTACTTAAGTGGAGCCCCAAAAAGCTGTGGTGGTGGGGGAGGACACAGGAAAAGAAATAAGGCCTCAAGAACTTCCTTTATTACTCTGAAAGAAAAAGCTGTCAACCTAGAGTTCTATAACCAACAAAATGTCCTTCAAAAAAACGGGAGATGAAATAAAGGTATCTTGAGACAAACAAACATTGAGAGAAGTTGTCACACAAAAAAATGTTGAAAGAAGTTCTTCAGGCTGAAGGAAGGTACTAACAGATGGAAACTCGTGTTGAACCAAAGGAAAGGCACCTAAAAAGCATACATGTGCATGACTATGGGGGACTTCGCCTTTTCATTTTTTTTAACTTAAAAAACTGACTTTTAAAGCAAAAAAAAAATTTCACTTAAAATTTGAAACTGATACTAAACAACAAAAAGACAAACCGCTCAATTTAAAAATGGGCAAAGAACTCAACAGACTTTTCCTGAAGGAGACACTCAAGTGGCCACCAGGCACGTGAAAAGAGGCTCGAGGTCATTAGTGAGACGGAAACAGAGCCTCAGTGAGACTGCCGCTTCACAGCCACTTAGGACGGCTGCAATTTTCAAAATGAGAAATAACAAGTGTTGGTGAGGATGTGGAGAGCTGCCAGCACTCAGACACTGCTGGTAGGGTGTAAAATGGTGCAATTCCTGTAGAAAATTGTTCAGAGGCTCCTCAGTGAGTTAGACACAGAATTACCACTATGACCCAGTACTTCTCCAGCTAGGTACATGCCCTAAAGAACTGAAAACAGGTATTCGAGTAAAAACTCGTAAATGAATATTCGTAGCAGCCATTATTCACAGTAACCAGAAAGTGGAAATGTCTGCCAGCTGACAAATGGATGTGTAAATGGTCCTAGCCCTGCAACAGAAGGCTTGTTGGTGATAAAAAGGAGCGCAGTGTGGCCACAGGCCGCAGCACCGAACAGCCTTAAAAGCACTCTGCAGAGTAAAGGAGCCACAGAGCACCTCTACCCTCTAACTGGAGCAGCATTTACATCAGTATCAGTCAGTTCAGCTCCCCAGTCAGGTCCAACAAGATAACCATTTACTTTAAATAGGTACATTTTATTTAAATAATACCTTAACAAAGTTACTTAAAAAAAAAAAACTCTGACTTGAAAGTCACTCAGACTTCATTGAACATCCTTTTCTTCATCTATCAAATGTGGATAATACTTACCTTCTCACCCCACAAGACATCAAATGAGATCGGTCAGTCAGTCAGTTCAGTTGCTCAGTCGTGTCTAACTCTTTGCGACCTCATGACCTGCAGCACGCCAGGCCTCCCTGTCCATCACCAACTCTCAGAGTTTACCCAAACTCATGTCCACTGAGTCGGTGACGCCATTCAACCATCTCATCCTCTGTCATCCCCTTCCCCTCCCTCCTTCAATCTTTCCCAGCATCAGGGTCTTTTCAAATGAGTTACTTCTTTGCATCAGGTGGCCAAAGTATGGAGTTTCAGTTTCAGCATCAGTCCTTCCAATGAATATTCAGGACTGATTTCCTTTAGGATGGACTGGTTGGATCTTCTTGCAATTCAAGGGACTCTCAAGAGTCTTCTCCAACACCACAGTTCAAAAGCATCAATCCTTTGGCATTCAGCTTTCTTTACAGTCCAACTCTCACATCCATACATGAATACTGGAAAAATTATAGCTTTGACTAGACAGACCTTTGTTGGCAAAGTAATGTCTCTGCTTTTGAATATGCTGTCTACATTGGTCATAACTTTTCTTCCAAGAAGTAAGCGTCTTTTAATTTCATGGCTGCAGTCACCATCTGCAGTGATTTTGGAGCCCCCAAAAATAACGTCTGACACTCTTTTCCCATCTATTTCCCATCAAGTGATGGGACCAGATACCATGATCTTTGTTTTCTGAATGTTGAGTTTTAAGCCAACTTTTTCACTCTCTTTCACTTTCCTCAAAAGGCTCTTTAGTTCCTCTTTGCTTTCTGCCATAAAGGTGGTGTCATCTGCATATCTGAGGTTACTGATGTTTCTCCCGGCAATCTTGATTTCAGCTTGGGCTTCATCCAGCCCGGCATTTCTCATGATGTACTCTGCATATAACTTAAATAAGCAGGGTGACAATATACAGCCTTGACGTACTCCTTTCCCAGTTTGGAACCAGTCTGTTGTTCTTTGTCCGGTTCTAACTGTTGCTTCCTCACCTGCATACAGATTTCTCAAGACGCAGGTCAGGTAGTCTGGTATTCCTATCTCTTGAAGAATTTTCCACAGTTTGTTGTGATCCACACAGTCAGAGACTTTGGCATTGTCAATAAAGCAGAAAAAGATGTTTTTCTGGAACGCTTTTGCTTTTTTGATGATCCAACACATGTTGGCATTTTGATCTCTGGTTCTTCTATTTTTTTTAAAACCAGCTTGAACATCTGAAGTTCACAGTTCATGTATTGTTGAAACCTGGCTTGCAGAATTTTGAGTATCACTTTATTAACGTGTGAGATGAGTCAATTGTGTGGTAGTTTGAGCATTCTTTGGCGTTGCCTTTCTTTGGGATTGGAATGAAAACTGACCTTTTCCAGTCCTGTGGCCACTGCTGAGTATTCCAAATTTGCTGGCATATTGAATGCAGCACTTTCACAGCATCATCTTTCAGGATTTGAAATAGCTCAACTGGAATTCCATCACCTCCACTAGCTTTGTTCGTAGTGATGCTTCCTAAGGCCCACCGACTTCACATTCTAGGACGTCTGGCTCTAGGTAAGTGATTATACCATCGTGATTATCTGGGCTGTGAAGATCTTTTTTGTACAGTTCTTCTGTGTATTCTTGCCACCTCTTCTTAATATTTTCTGCTTCTGTTAGGTCCATACAGTTTCTGTCCTTTATTGAGCCCATCTTTGCATGGAATGTTCCCTTGGTATCTCTAGTTTTCTTGAAGAGATCTCTAGTCTTTCCCCTTCTGTTGTTCTCCTCTATTTCTTTGCACTGATCGCTGAAGACGGCTTGCTGATCGCTCGCTGCTACTCTCTGGAACTCTGCACTCAGATGGGTATGTCTTTCCTCTTCTCCTTTGCTTTTTGCTTCTGTTCTTTCCTCAGCTATTTGCAAGGCCTCCTCAGACAGCCATTTTGCTTTTTTGCATTTCTTTTTCTTGGGGATGGTCTTGATCTCTGTCTCCTGTACAATGTCACGAACCTCCGTCCATAGTTCTTTAGGCACTCTGTCTATCAGATCTAGTCCCTTAAATCTATCTCTTACTTCTGTATAATCGTACGGGATTTGATTTAGGTCATACCTGAATGGTAAAATGAGATCAGAGGACATCAAAGTGCCCTAAACATTAAGTGACATAGTGAGTTACAGTGGTTTATTACCTCAGGCATCAGTCAGTATATGACTCTGGGATTAGCCTGCAAAGCAGTTTATCACCTGAAGATAATCTTCGAATTTCATTGTAATCATTTATTCTTATGTTTTCCCAAACAAATGCTACATGGATCAACAGTTTAAGGCATTAAATCGGGAGTTGCCTGGCTGACTAACCATGGACCTGCAAGGAGCCAGCACAGACAGCAAGCAGGCAGGACAGCCACCACCACTGGGACAGCGGAGCCTGGGCTGCTTCATGGAAATCCTCGGAAGCAGGTGATAATATCCAGCTCATCAAGATTTAAGTATGGAACATCTGTGGCTTTCAAATGTCCTAACCGTGGTGACCTGGGCAAGTTTTATTTATAAGACAGTTTATACACGGCAGCTCAGGCTCATCACCAGCACTCAACATCACTGCTGCCACCTCATGCCAGCGCCCTAAATTGACAGCTATGCTCTTTCACTTGTAACCAGCATGACACCCATCATAGAGTCACATATGGTATACTTCAAAGTGTGTTTGTGTTTCATAGCTTTCCAGATTTGAAAGTTTTCCAGGCATATGGATCCTCAGCCAAAAACTGTGCTTCAAATCTCAAAAGCTAAAAACGAGCTGCACAGAATACACTGAGACATGCTTTATTCTATAAAGTGACCGTCAGGAAAAGCTCCAGTTAACACGCAGAAACTGCCTAAAAGGAAGTCTGTCAGCAATTTCTTTCAGCTGGGTCTGTATGAAAAATGCGCCTGACAGAACTAGCTTTACCAGAAAAAAAAAAGAAAAGAAAAGAAAAGAAATTGAACCACACGAGGTCATGACATAATCATAGCTGTTGCAACCACGCAGACAGGGTCCGTCTGCCAAGCGCTGTCTGTGGGAAAGACAGAGAGAGGAAGGTTGCAAGGTCTCCTTGGCGACATGGGAGGTCACCACCCAGGTTTCTGGAGACTACAAAGATGAGTTAAAGCCGTATAACAGCACACAAAATTTCACAAGGTTTGAACACAGATATGGCAGAAACTCCATCACCAAAGTAAGAAGTGGGAACACCATTCCTCCCACCTGCCAAGCACCCAGAGGTCACGCTCCTTCCCAGCTGAAGGCCTCTGGGCAAGCAGGCAGAGAGGCAGAACTCAGAACCCGAAGTCGCTGAGGCCGGCATCAAGGCCTCTCCACCAGATGCCGGCCAGAGGCAAAGAGCTGTAGATCTGCGAGGCACCTCGCCAGCTGACTGGCTGGAAAACGAATACTTACGAGGAAGTAGTCTGAGCTTGTACAGGGGTCGGTGCACGCAGCATGGCGCTGTCAGCCCCCCGACCCCCACACAGCCTGGTGACACAGCCCGCAAGAGACGCTCCTGCCCACAATGACACACACATCTCCACTCTGTCCATTCTAACCAAGCTGAACAAATGTGTGAAGGGATCCAGAGACTAACAAGTTTTTTTTATTAACCCTCTGAGCTGGTAATACCTTAAAGAGCATTTTTCAAACAGTTGAGAAGTAATGTCCACATAAAATGCTCCCACTGTAATTCTGGTAGACCATAACATATGTAACTCTTTTAAAACATTGATTTTTAATGAATCATTAAACACTGACATTATTCAAATCCAAATTCTAATTTAGATCATGAAAAATACTAAGAAATAATAATTTATCAATAACAATGCTGTTTAACAACAAAAAGAAATTTTTAAAAACATCAGTTTTCCTTGCGTGTTCTCATCACCACACGGGAACTAGGAGCGAGGCACAAACGCTGCAGAGGGGGAGGGAGAGGCTGGTTAGAAACAGTGGTGCCACACGGAGTGCCGCCATCAGTCAGACGTCAAAGCAGCCAAAGCACTTCAGAACCCACGTGCCTCATCATTATTTTAAACGAAACTTTATGAGAAAAAAGAACAAAACTAGAGGTGTCACGACCTTTGACTTCAGACTTTACTACAAAGCCACAGTCATCAAAACAGCATGGCGTTGACACAAAAACACACTCGCAGACCAACCGAACAGAACAGAGCCCAGAAATAACCCCACACACCTACGGCCAAACGCCCTGCAGCGCAGGAGGCAAGGAGAGTGGCGGGGGAGGGTCTCCCTGCAGTGGCGCCAGCAGCACGGGATAGCCACACGCAGGGCGAGAGCGTGTCCTTACGCCACTCACAAACATGGCCTCAAAATCGACTGCAGGCCTACATCAGGACCTGAAACCACAGAACTCCCAGAAGGAAACACAGGCAGTGGCTCACACGGCAGAGAACTGGCCTGGGAGGCAGGAGATCCAGGTTCGACCCGTGGGTCGGGAGAGCCCCTGGAGGAGGGAATGGCAACCCACTCCGGCATTCTTGCTGGAGAACTCCATGCACAGCAGAGCCTGGCAGGGGCTACTGCACCCGAGGTCCAAAGAGTCAGACACGACTGAGCGATGGCTTCCCTGGAGGCTCAAATGGTAAAAAAATCTACCTGCAGTGTGGGAGACCCAGGTTCAGTCCCTGGGTTGGGAAGATCCCCTGGAGAAGAGAATGGTCAATCCACTCCAGTACTGTGGCCTGGAGAATCCCAAGGACAGAGGAGCCTGGTGGGCTACAGTCCATGGAGTCACAAAGGGTTGGGCATGACTGAGCTACTACCATACAAGGGGCTAATATCCATAAATAAAGAACCCACAGAACTCAAATCAAAAGCAAACCTAACCCCCCCAAATATATATATTAAAAAACGGGCAGAGGACCTGAACAGATATTTTTTCCAAAGAAGACACGTGGATGGCCAACAGTCAGCATGGAAAGATGCTGAACATCACTAACCACCTTGCTCACGGCCAATCGGGTGGCTCTTTCCAGCTCCTGAGACATACCTGCAGGCCACTCTGCCTGCTGTCTCCGCTGCCTGGAATGCTCTTTCCCAGGAGTCCTTCCAGTATTCAGGCCTCAGTTCAAGCGTCAGTCCCCTGGACTGGCCTTCCCTGACGCCTCGGGGGAAGACAGCACACTTCACTCCCTCTGCCTTTCTTCTTTATTTCTTTTCTTCAGAGCTTTCACGACTATCGGAAACTCTTACAGTCTGTTTAGCTTCTTACTGCTCATCTTTGCTACAGTGTTAGCTGTGTGAAAGCAAGGCTCTTGTCTTCCCATCGCTGTCCTGTCACCGAGGCCCCAGTGGTTCTCAACAAGCACTTACTGAATCAAGTAGCTCACATCTCACAAAGCACAAAGTAACAGTGTAGCCCCCAAACCTCAAATTCCAGAACATGTTCCCTCCAGGAAACTCTCCCGAGGAGCTGATCATCCCGACGTGAGGCTGACTTACTTGGCGGCCTGTCTTGTTCGCTGTCGGGAATGCTGGCCGCCCCATCTCAGCCTAAGTGGCCCCTGGTGGAGAGCTCTGCTCACAGCCGCCCTCCTGGGCAAGGCTGC
>SJXQ01008251.1:184688-196930 GCA_006408695.1 Aepyceros melampus | reverse complement strand
CTGCAACGCAAGCCGATGCTGCCCTGCCTGCTGCAGAGCCACCACCTCCAGGAGGAAGGACACGCGGGTCATGGTGCCCATCCCCGGCCCAGTGCTCCGGCCTCAGTGCTCGTCGTCTCTGGACACGTACCCGGGTGGAAGCTGCACTCTGACAGCACGTGCCCACACACCAGCTGCACCTCTGTGCCGGCCCAGAAGCCCCTTCACAACCGTCAAGACTCGGCCCAAGAGCAAGAGCAAGTCTGGAGCCCCTCCACTCCTGAAACACACGTATTATAAGTTGCTCGCTTCTCTAACCCCCAGGGGAAGGCAAGTCTCTGGAGGACAGAGGCTCCTCCCAGTCACAGTAGGTAATACAGAGCAAGCAGCAGAAGTGCTGCCAATCAACTGGAAAACGTTAATAGACGGCCTGACCAGGTTTATTATAAACGTAAAGGTTCTGTGAGATCATCTGGTAAAATGAACAACATTCAACAAGTTATTTCTAGAAGAAAGTAATCTGGAGCTCTAAATAAAATAAACGCCAAGTCAAACATTTAAAAAAATGGTTATATCAAAAGATAATGTGACTTTGAGCCTTGAAATATTAACGGAATCCAAACCAGGTCCATGATTCATGGAATACCCAGCACTACGTGTGAAGAAAATCCTGTTCAACAAATGCCAGGAGAATTTAGAATAATTTTTCACAGATAAGCTCTGCTCATAGTTTGCAAGACATTATTCTACACAGGTGACTAGAAATAAGTCCTTCCTCAACCACTACTGTAATAAATCTTACATTTATATAATCCTCTTTCTCTAAAGGGCAATTTTTAAACTTCTTACATGGGTAAGTGACTGGGTTCCAGGGACGGTGACGCCATGGGGACCCCCGAACAGCAGTGGGGGGCCAGTGCGCTGCGGGGGGAGCAGCGAGGAGGACGGGCCGGCGGGGTTTTGCTCTTGTTTGATGCGGGCCGGATAAAAACAAGTCCACGCACCACTGCTGCCACAGCAAACCCCCAGGAAAACAGCACGGAACTTATTCCATGATCCTGTAACGCACAAAAGAGTTAAAAATCCCAACTTGGGCTCACAGCCTCTTCACAGTCTAGGCAACCAGCCGAGTCTCCAGGCTCACCTCACACGTGGTGAGGGCGATGTCACTGGTGACGCACAGCACGCCTGCACAGCCCAAACTGGGTCAGGAACTTCTTCACCCGCCGCCTCTCATCGATCCCGTCCCACCCACGGAAGCCCCGTGAATCACTCATCCCCGACACCTTTCCTCAGCGGCTGGCAGCAGTCACCACACCTGCCTGTACGATCCCAATGCTACGGCTTACTCTCCCACGGGGAGCACCTATTCCATGCTAACAAGCATTTTCCCAGTCTTCTTTCTCTCTGGATTCTAAGGTCCTCATCATCCAAGTGCAGGCATCCGTGGTCAGGAGAATGTGGACGACAGAACATGATACAGCCACACCCCTTTACTTGCAGGAACAGCCTTCCTGAGGGCAAACAGATGCTCCCATCATCCCTCTGCTTTAAACACAGCTTCACTGGCCTTACATGACAGCAAGGCAGGGTAATAGATAGTGTGTGTGTTTGAGTGTGTGTGTGTGAGTGTGAGTGTGTGTGTGTGAGTCGCTCAGTCGTCTCCGACTGTTTGTGACCCCATGGACTGTAGCCCACCAGGCTCCTCTGTCCATGGGATTCTCCAGGCAAGAGTACTGGAGTGAGTTGCCATGCCCTCCTCCAGGGGATTTTTCTGACCCAGGGAACAAACCCTGGTCTACACTCCACTCTTCTTCACTTTCTGCCGTAAGGGTGGTGTTGTCTACATATCTGAGGTTATTGATATTTCTCCCAGCAATCTTGATTCCAGCTTGTGCTTCTTCCAGCCCAGCGTTTCTCATGATGTACTCTGCATATAAGTTAAATAAGCAGGGTGACAATATACAGCCTTGACGTACTCCTTTTCCTATTTGGAACCAGTCTATTGTTCCATGTCCAGTTCTGTTGCTTCCTGACCTGCATATAAGTTTCTCAAAAGGCAGGTCAGGTGGTCTGGTATTCCCATCTCTTTCAGAATTTTCCACAGTTTATTGTGATCCACACAGTCAAAGGCTTTGGCATAGTCAATAAAGCAGAAATAGATGTTTTTCTGGAACTCCCTTGCTTTTTCCATGATCCAGCGGATGTTGGCAATGTGATCTCTGGTTCCTCTGCCTTTTCTAAAACCAGCTTGAACATCTGTAAATTCACGGTTCATGTATTGCTGAAACCTGGCTTGGAGAATTTTGAGCATTACTTTACTAGCGTGTGAGATGAGTGCAATTGTGCGGTAGTTTGAGCTTTCTTTGGCATTGCCTCTCTTTGGGATTGGAATAAAAACTGACCTTTCCCAGTCCTGTGGCCACTGCTGAGTTTTCCAAATTTGCTGGCATATTGAGTGCAGCACTTTCACAGCATCATTTATGAAATTCATAGAATTTAAGATTTTATGACACAGATCAAATCCATCAGCCCAACCTGATGATATCAAACACAGCACACATGCAACTTCATTTTGTTGCAGAGGAAAGTTCAAAAGCTACAAGTCCCATCTGGCTCCCCTTGCCACAAGCCCCTCAGCCTCAAAGTCCTTCTGCATACCAGCACTCGTGCAGACAGAGAGCCCGAGAGGTGACCGGACTCGGGCTAGGACGTGCTGCGGCTCCAGGGCGCACGAGTCGCCGTGGGTTTAACGCCGACAGGAGCACTGACGTCAGGCCTCAGAGCCTGCGCCTCCCGCCCGGGGACTGTGCACACGCTGAGTCTGGGCCTGCTCACGGATGTGGGCCAGGCACGCGCACGTCACAGTTCAGCCCTTCCGCCACCCTTACAGACTACAGCTATATGCTGAATAATGGCTAATATCCATCCTAACCATTGAAAAACACACTTCCTGACAATACTCTTCCATTGACGTAAATACAGAAGAGCATATTTTACAGGCTGTACTCCCACAGTCTGTCTTTAAGTGCACTCGGATGGAGAGGAGATATCCCCAACAGGCGTTCTCACTTTTGCTTTAAAAAAAAAAAGGCATTTCCTTCAACCCCCACCCAGCCCAAGCTGATCACCTCTGTTCAGCGAGCCCACCTCACACTCGAAGTGGCGTTTCTGCCGCCACCATGTATCTCCCCAGAGGCGGCAGCAAAAGTAAGGCTCCAACCAAGATAGCTGAGCGGCGGGAGGCGCGGGGGGGGTCAGTGCAGCCGGTGCAATTAAACACACTAGTTTTCACTACACCGCTCAAAATGCAGGACAAGGAAGGACACTGACTCTCATTATTCTATAACAAAAAGAACGGCTCCTTAAGAAACAAAGTTTTTACTAGCACTCGAGACATTTTCTCACACAGGTCTTAGAAAAATATAATAGTACAATATCATCAATCAAAGCTTCATAGCAACTGGGAAACCTCACGCTGTAAGAAAGACTGAAAGTGTGCAGTGAAAACACAAGCAGTAGGTGCGACACAGCAGGGGAAACGATGTGGTCCAGCCTGAGTGTCTGAGGCCCACAGACAGGAGCCAGACCCGGAGAAGCAGCGGCCATACCCTCTACACCACACTCCCGGAAAGTGAAAGTGAAGTAAAAGCTGCTCAGTCGTGTCCGACTCTTTTTGACCCCATGGACTATACAGTCCATGGAACTCTCCAGGCCAGAATACTGGACTGGGTAGCCTTTCCCTTCTCCAGGGATCGGACCCAGGTCTCCCACACTGCAGGTGGATTCTTTACCAGCTGAGCCACAAGGGAATCCCAAGACTCCTGGAGTGGGTAGCCTATCCCTTCTCCAGCCAATCTTCCCGACCCAGGAATCAAACTGGGGTCTCCTGCAATGCAGGCAGATTTTTTACCAGCTGAGCCATCAGGGAGCCCTCAATTCCTGGAGTCAAATTCAATAGCAAGATCCATGCAGAGTAAAAGGAACCTGATGGGAATGCAAAGAGTAGTCTACCAAACCTGCACCTTCACACACGCAAGCCACACTAGGAAAAATAATGAAGGCAGCGTGGTAAGTCTGTTTCATTCTTATTAGAGAGGACCTAAAATAGATAACCTTCTCTGAGGACGAGCAGGTCACGTGACGTGTACCACTGGTGCCTGAAAGAATTGGTACTGGGCAGACAAAGACGCAAACTCGGCGCCATGGACACGCTCTGTAACCGTCCCCTCGGCCTGAGCAGTGGAAGCAAAAGCAGTGAGAGCAGGAGTGTACACCCAGTGCAGCAACTCGAGAGAGCGGACGGGGAGCTACTGCGGGGCCCCCTGAGCGGAGTTCTGCTCAGCCCTGCGGCCTGCAAGCTGCTCACGGGAGCCACGCAGGTGTGCAAACCTCGGAGGGAACCGTGGTGAACCCGCAGCCGGCAACAGAGGGCCAAAATCTCCCATTGGCAAGAGACATTCTTAGTTTTCCTCAATGATTCTGCAGTTTAATAAATCTATTACTAAATTCATTAACTAAAGTTTTCTCGAGATGGTTATTTTCCATTTCTTAAAAATAATAAAAATAGGTTGTTTTAAAGAAGGAAAACAGGCAGAAAGCAGAGGTAGGTCAATCAGCCCTTCTAGTGCTGTATTTGGTAACCTGATTTTCCCTCATCCTCTTCAGTCTCATAATTCCATATACTCTTCTGCATATACCCCTCTCCTCGCCTCCAAGGAAGACAACCAGTCTCATACAGGAGCCCGATCTACTCCAACGTGCAAATGAGTCACTGTTCCAGTACCATTCTCGACGCTCAGGATTTTGTAAACGCGAGTTCAAGCGGTACCACAGACTGACGCAGGACACAGTGAACCCCAGCACTTGCGTGTCTCTGGAGCTACGGGGAGGAAGGGCATGCCTGCTCAGCCCAGGCCAGCACACAGCTCTGCAATGCGTGTTCTCCACAAGAATGTGTTTGTGGTTGTTAAATAAACTCAAATACCAAGCACACAGAAATCGACCAAGAGGTCATTCACGCATATAAAGGAACACTCACAACTCCCATCTCTTTCCTAAGGAGATAAGGATCCCTTTACGTCTCTTAAAGTCTCTGGGATGGAAAAAAGTAAGCTTTTAAACTGAAAAAAAAAAAAATCACGTTAGTTGGAAATTATGTGATTGCTTCTCCCAGGTATTAGAATGGCACCAGACATTCCAAAATAGTTCATTAAACCCTTCCTTAATTGGACCTCTTTGCTATAAACCTGAAATCCAACACTGTAAATCAATCATACTTCAATTCTTAAAAAAAACAAATTTTCACTTTGAAAGTGAGGTTTATGAAGAAAAAGATAATTTTTAAACTCCAGGCAGAGATGGCAGTGCAACTGTAAAGCCTGGGTCCCTCTGCTGGGTAACACACTTCACGCTCAGACGCACACACGTCACACGCCATTGGCGTGGCCGCGGGAGACGCACCATCTGGTGGGCTTCTTGTGCAGGTCTCGCTCCGTCACCAGCTTCTCTTGGTCGGTGACGTAGAGGCCCTTCTGAGCTAAGGCCTGGATGACGGCGTCATGGCCCAACAGGGGCTTCGCAGCATCGCTCCTGAGGATGAGGCTCCCGGCGCGGCAGTACAGCTCGGCGGAGAGCAGCAGGCCGACCACGGGCGGCTTGATGTGCTCCTGGTCATACTGGTCCGTGTAGAACGGCTCTCGGAGCTCCTCTGGCACATTCTCTACAAAGATTAACGGGGAAACGTTCTTACAAGATTTGTATAAAAGAAACACAGTTTATTTAATAGCATCACTTATACTGTAAAAGATTTCTTTTAGAAATAACAATAACCCTTTAATTGAACAGATGACTTATTTGACCATGGCAGACAGTCTGGAATGAGAAAGAGAACTTTCCTTTACGGAAGATACTGCCCGAGTACATCACGAAAACCACCGCCAAGCATCAAGGAGAAACGCCTCCTGAGCCCAGCAACTCGGAGGAAAGCACTCCCACACGTGCTCAGATACACAGGACGAGGGCAAGATTCCCAAAAGCCCGTGCCAGTGAATCCCCTCCCATCCAACCGGCCAACCAGCAAAGGCGGCTGACAGCCGCTTCAGGGACCCCAGGCCTCAACACCTGAGAGTGTAACATCGTCTGCCCACCGTCCACTGTCCCCTTGCCTCCCCCCGCTGGCCTCTCCCGCCCTGCTTGGCCTGTTGAGGGGCAGTTAGAGCTGAGGTTCAAGGAGAACCACCCTCAAACGTCCCGAACACCAGAAAACCCTGTTACACCACCACCACCGACCACCTCTGTCCGACCCCACTGAAGCCCTCCTGGGCGCCTGACCGATCTGCCCCAGGGAGACAGACGGGCAGCTGGGCAACAGGACCAGTCTCTGAGCGTCGCTATGGAGGCCAGGCCACCCCCCAGGAAGAAGGTCCGGCGAGAACGAGCGCCGACCCCCCAAGCAAAGGCGGGCACCTGAGCAGCAGGCTCACGTGGCACGCAGTCACAGGGCCCGGGCGGCCACCAGCCAGGCCTCGTCCGCCTTCTCTGCAGAGTCAGGGTTCACGGCCACCCACTGCCAACTTCAGAAGCTTCCTGACGAGGCAGCTTTAGTGTAAGCTCAGCAATGTCACAGCGTGAACAGAAGTCCAAAGAGCATATTCACCAGTATTAATATACTCTGCAGCAATTTTACCTTAAAGCTTTTGAAAAGCCCAATCATTTAGAAAAATATTTTCATCAAATAACAGTATTATAATTACTGCATGTTCATTTTACATACCAGTATGGGTTCTGGGGAATTCAAGGATTTAGAAATAATCCCTAACCCAAGGACCTAATAATCTACAAATGGTCCAGACAGATCAAGTTTGTCAATTCGGAAACTGGAGACAACAGTAAGCAACAAACGACCCAGCACAAACTGAGAGACCAAGTGTGCGCTTCAAGGTCAAAGACACCAAGTGTGTGCTTCAAGGTCAAAGCAGTAAGCACCACAGCAGGCTGACCCAACTGCATCCAGAACAACCGGAGAGGAAGAGCAAGCAGAAACTGCAATCAGAGGGGCTAAAGAGGGTCTCTAAACAGGTGGGGGAAGAGGAAGACAGAACACTCCACAACTGGGGCAGAGAAAGGGTTCTGGTAGGAGGACAGAAACGGTATGGATCCAACAGAAGCAGAAGATATTAAGAAGAGGTGGCAAGAATATACAGAAGAACTGTACAGAAAGGATCTTCATGACCCACATAATCCTGATGGTGTAATCACTCACCTAGAGCCAGACATCCTGGAATGTGAAGTCAAGTGGGCCTTAGAAAGCATCACTACGAACAAAGCTAGTGGAGGTGATGGAATTCCAGTTGAGCTGTTTCAAATCCTGAAAGATGATGCTGTGAAAGTACTGCACTCAATATGCCAGCACATTTGGAAAACTCAGCAGTGGCCACAGGACTGAAAAAGGTAAGTTTTCATTCCAATCCCAAAGAAAGGCAATGCCAAAGAATGCTCAAACTACCGCACAATGCACTCATCTCACATGCTAGTAAAGTAATGCTCAAAATTCTCCAAGCCAGGCTTCAACAGTATGTGAACCGTGAACTTACAGATGCTCAAGCTGGTTTTAGAGAAGGCAGAGGAACCAGAGATCAAATTGCCAACATCCGCTGGGTCATGGAAAAAGCAAGAGAGTTCCAGAAACACATCTATTTCTGCTTTAATGACTATTGCAAAGCCTCTGACTGTGTGGATCATAACAAACTGGAAAATTCTGAAAGGGTTGGGAATACCAGATCACCTGACCTGCCTCTTGAGAAATCTGTATGCAGGTCAGGAAGCAACAGTTCGAACTGGACATGGAACAACAGACTGGTTCCAAATAGGAAAAGGAGTACGTCATGGCTGTATATTGTCACCCTGCTTATTTAACTTATATGCAGAGTACATCATGAGAAACGCTGGGCTGGAAGAAGCACAAGCTAGAATCAAGATTGCCAGGAGAAATGCAGATGACACCACCCTTATGGCAGAAAGTGAAGAATAACTAAAGAGCCTCTTGATGAAAGTGAAAGAGGAGAGTGAAAAAGCTGGCTTAAAACTCAACATTCAGAAAACTAAGATCGTGGCATCTGGTCCCATCACTTCACGGGAAATAGATGGGGAAACAGTGGAAAGTGTCAGACTTTATTTTGGGGGGCTCCCAAATCACTGCAGATGGTGATAGCAGCCATGAAATTAAAAGACGCTTACTCCTTGGAAGAAAAGTTATGACCAACCTAGATGCTGCTCCTGCTAAGTCACTTCAGTTGTGTCCAACCCTGTGCGACCCCATAGATGGCAGCCCATCAGGCTCCCCTGCCCCTGGAATTCCCCAGGCAAGAACACTGGAGTGGGTTGCCATTTCCTTCTCCACTGCATATTAAAAAGCAGAGACATTACTTTGCCAACAAAGGTCCGTCTAGTCAAAGCTATGGTTTTTCCAGTAGTCATGTATAGTTGGACTATAGAGAAAGCTGAGTGCCAAAGAACTGATGCTTTTGAACTGTGGATTGGAAAAGACTCTTGAGACTTGGACTTCTTGAGACTTCTTGGACTTGCAGTCCCTTGGACTGCAAGGAGATCCAACCAGTCCATCCTAAAGGAAATCAGCCTTGAATATTCATTAGAAGGACTGATGCTGAAGCTGAAACTCCAATACTTTGGCCACCCGATACGAAGAGCTGACTCACTGGAAAAGACTGTGATGCTGGGAAAAACTGAAGCGGGAGGAGAAGGGGATGACAGAGGATGAGACGGCTGGATGGCATCACCAACTCGATGGACATGAGTTTGAGTGAACTCCAGGAGTTGGTGATGGACAGGGAGGCCTGGCGTGTTGCAGTCTATGGAGTCGCAAAGAGTCAGCCACGACTGAGCGACTGAACTGAACCGAAGATCTGCCGACAGTTTTATAGGAGGACAGTGACCCATTATGATTGATGTCTGGGGACAGTTAATCTAGTATTCAGTACTGACGGTGAGGCTGCAGAGACCAGGAAATGACATGGGAAGGAGCGACGCCAACAGGAAGGGGAGGACAGGGACAACCCTGAGGGCCCAGGCACAAAGCAGCGAGAAGGGGTAGACGGCACCCAGAGGTGATCAAGGCAAGAGGCACGCCACCAACAGAGGGAGGGAGACCAAGGAAGCATCTGCTGCAGAAGCAGGACTGTGACCTTAGCTCCAGACACGCTGAGCTTGGAACAACAGCAAAAATACCCAAGTGGAAATATGGGAAAGGCAACTGGGGATACTGGACTGTGGAAAGAGGTCAGGAGTAGCTGGACCAATATGGGATTTTGGAGACATCTAAAAATATCATCCTCATTTAATAATTGAAAGCTCTTCCCTTCCTTCAGAGCCACAGTAATCAGCTGTGAGCCAGCCTTAAACCTGACAGACTCCGCAGGGTGATGGTAAGCTTTGTCATAAACTACAGAACGCAGGGTCAGTGTTCACGTAAATTCTTGTCTCCCTGGAACTAAACGGAAGCTCCTAGCAGAACAAATTTAAAAGTGAAATCATGTGATTTAAGATTATTATAAAATGTATACATAATAAGATTTTTTTCTTACAATGAAAAGTGACCATTACAGGTACCCAAACACCAGTTGTGCAAAGTGACTGCTCGCCATCAGTTTACAAACTTTTCTACCACACTGTACATCCTTCCCCACCCATGAGCTTTATTACAACTTGGTGAAACTGTCAAACCAGACAATACACAGATAAACATTAGGACTGTGTTAACAACAACAGAATGGGAAAGACTAGAGATCTCTTCAAGAAAATGAGAGATATCAGGGGAACATTTCATACAAAGACGGGCTCGATAAAGGACAGAAATGGTGTGGACCCAACAGAAGAAGAAGATATTAAAGAAGAGATGGCAAGAATACACAGAAGAACTGTACAAAAAAGATCTTCACAACCAAGATAATCACAATGGTGTGATCACTCACCTAGAGCCAGACATCCTGGAATGTGAACTCAAGTGGGCCTTAGAAAGGAGATCAGCCCTGGGATTTCTTTGGAAGGAATGATGCTAAAGCTGAAACTCTAGTACTTTGGCCACCTCATGCGAAGAGTTGACTCATTGGAAAAGACTGATGCTGGGAGGTATTGGGGGCAGGAGGAGAAGGGGACGACAGAGGATGAGATGGCTGGATGGCGTCACCTACTAGATGGTCTGAGTGAACTCCGGGAGTTGGTGATGGACAGGGAGGCCGGGCGTGCTGCGGTTCATGGGGTCGCAAAGAGTGGGACACGACTGAGCGACTGAACCGACTGAACTGAAGGCTCAACAAGGGCTTTTCCGTGCAAGCACTGTGCGTGCACTCTGTCTTTAATATGCACAATCCTCTCGTCCCTGTTTTACATATGAGGAACTCAAGACAGGTATTGTGCCAAAGGTACATAGTTGATAAATACAGAGTCTTAACTCTAAACCATGTAGCTAAACAGATTCAAAAATAACGATGGTTTGTCAGAATCACCAAACTGGAAGGTGGAAAAGCACAGCTTAGGGGCTATTTTCATTGTGCTATGATGTACCACAAGTTAAGTTATGAAAGTGTAAGTTTCAAAAAATTTCAATGCAACGAAAAGGGAAAGGAGCCATAGCAAGTCTCAGAATGTTTTAAGAAAATGACAGAAGCAGATCACTCCATCCCTAAAGAACGCTAAACTGCGTGCTGAGTATTGTAAAGTAGGTCACTTTTAAGAACAAGACTTCAAGAAATGCATATGCTGAAAAGACAACGTCAAAAATATCTATTATTTTGCAAACAGCACAAAACTGTTGTTCTTTAAAACAGCAGTCTGGAGTTGTATCACATTTTAAAAGAAATGAACTGAAACTGCATATTAGAAAATAAGTAGGCAAAATCAAAGATAAGTTTCACCCTCCCCCTCATCTCCAGAGTACAAGAAGATAAGAAATTAATACTTGAGAAAACTGAAACTCCACTCCTAGAATTGCAAAGGGGAAGAGACAAATTTTTCTTGTGTACCAGGACTTAAGTGAGAACCTACCATGCTCATGTTACTATAAATAAATCCTGGCTAGAGCAAAGCTTTGAAACTGACAACCACCTGAGAGGCTTGGGCACGGGCAGAGAGCACAGCAAAGGTCTTGCTCAGGGCCCTTCCCCTTCCCCATAGAGCTGAGTCAGCACTAGTAACGGTATGAGGGGAGTGCATTTCAGAAATGTCACTACTCAGCCAGGGGAATGCTGCCTTAATTTCCAAATCTAAAAACTGTGTCTAAGACAATTTCTAAGACAGAATCTGTGAGTATCAAAACCTGCAAGTGAAAGTAAACCCTAGAGCTCGAACTCTAAATCAACCAAAAGACACAAAAATGATCAGTAACATTAAAGAAAAAAAAATCCTTCTACCAGTAATCAAAGATTAAGTTACAAAGAGTCTGCCCATCAAAATGAGGAACAGTTGCTAAACCCACTGTTGACATGGAGGGACTCCCCCAGGCCCAGGCCTCTTATTCCCACCACTCACATGCAGCAGCAGCAGCTCAGTGCCCGATGGATCCGGAGCAGAGCACCCAATGGACATCGATGGTTGAAAACGTTACTTTGTAAAATTTTATTCATTGGCCTTGTTCTAAAGATATGCACAGATTCTGCACTAGCAATCCCAATCTACTCCTCCTATCTGCTTTGAAAGCCCTAACAATTCCCTCTAGGCCACCTGACTTCTGCAGCAGCATTCCCTCTCAAAACCTGAGTGGTTTTAAGTTAGCCTAATTCACCAGCAGCAGGAGGCAGCATGGCAGAGTAGGGAAGGCCGGCGTTCTGGAGCCCTGTCTTACTTGACGCGGGCCCTGAGTGCAGTCATCCCCTCCCCGAGTTCAGGCCGCCCCCCGCTGCCCATGGGTGTCAGGTGTCCGCCTCCCTGGCTCTGGATCTCAACCTCTGCCCCTCCGGGCTGGCCGGCGCGCCACAGACACTGAGTCTCTGGGCTCCATGCTGCCCAGTCAGCCCTCATCCTCCCACGGGAGCTGTGAGCCATCATCCCCAGACGCCCCCTCCCGTCGGTCATCCTGTTCTCATGACTGCTGTCCCATGATATCCGGGTCTGCTATTCCCTCCACACCGCAGCCTCCAGGAGAGCGGGCCCCTCCCCATCCTCTGCATCAGCACCCGGACGGGCACCCAGAGCACAGCACGGGCAGGGGCTCCCCGTCCCTCCCCGCCACCCACCAGGTGTGAAGTCCC
>SJXQ01008251.1:170921-181157 GCA_006408695.1 Aepyceros melampus | reverse complement strand
CCTCTCCTTTACCTTAGAAAATGCACTTTTAACTTTAAAGACTATTCAGTTCTACTTAAAAAAAAAAATGCATACGTTGTTTGTAAGATAGATGCGAAAACCTTAAAGATATTTGAAGCATAGGTAACTACTAGGAAATAAAAAGCCTGTTAGCCACAGACAGAACCTGAGGGATGTACCGCGTAAAGGTAAGTGGCAAGCAGCGTATGAACACAGAAAGGCAATGCTGTTCACTCGCTCAGTCGTGTGCGATGCTTTCCGACCCTGTGGACGGCAGCACACTAGGCTTCCCTGTCCTGCACTACCTCCCAGAGTTTGACCAAATTCATGCCCATCGAGTCAGTGATGCCATCCAACCATCTCATCCCTCTGCCGCCCTCTTCTGCCTTCACATTTTCCCAGCATGAGGGTCTTTTCCAATGAGTTAGCTCTTCGCATCAGGTGGCCAAAGTATTGCAGCTTAAGCTTTAGCATCAGTCCCTCCAATGAATACTCAGGACTGATTTCCTTTAGGATTGACTGGTTTGATCTCCTTGCTGTCAAAGGGACTCTCAAGAGTCTTCTCCAACACTACAGTTCAAAAGCATCAATTGCTCAGTGCTCAGCCTTCTTTATGATCCAACTCTAACATCCGTACATGACTACTGCAAAAATTATAGCTTTGAAGTATACGGATCTTAGTCAGCAGAGTGATGCCTCTGCTTTTTAATATGCTATCTAGGCTTGTCATAGCTTCCCTTCCAAGGAGCAAGTGTCTTTTTTAATTTCATAGCTGCAGTCACCATCCACAGTGATTTTGAAGTCCAAGAAAATAAAGTCTGTCACTGTTTCCACTTTCTCCTCTTCTATTTGCCATGAAGTGATGGGACCATATGCCACGATCTTAGTTTTTTAAATTTTGAGTTTTAAGCCAGCTTTCTCACTTTCCTCTTTCACCCTCATCAAGAGGGTCTTTAGTTCCTCTTCGCTTTTTGCCATTAAGATGGTATCATCTGCATATCTGACGTTTTTGATATTTCTCCCAGCAATCTTGATTTCAGCTCGCGATTCATGCAGCCTGGCATTCTGCATGATGTACTCTCATATAAGTTAAATAAGCAGGGGGACAGTACACAGCCTTGACGTGCCCCTCCCCCAGTGTGGAACCAGTCAGTTGTTCCATGTCTGGTCTTGCTGCTTCTTGATCCTCATCCAGGTTTCTCAGGAGGCAGGTACGGTGGCGTGGTATTCCCAACCCTTTAAGACTTTTCAATGAAGCAGATGTTTTTCTGGAACTCTCTTGCTTTCTCGATGATTCAATGGATGCTGCCAATTTGATTTCTGGTTCCTCTGTCTTTTCTAAATCCAGCTTGTACATTTCGAAGTTCTTGGCTCAGGTACTGCTGAAGCCTAGCTTGAAGGATTTTGAGTGTGCTGGCATGTGAAATGAGTGCAACTGTACCATCGTATGAACATTCTTTGGCATTGCCCTTCTTTGGGACTAAAATGAAAACTGGCCTTCTCCAGCCCTGTGGCCACTGACGAGTTTTCCAAATTTGCTGACATACTCAGTGCAGCACTTTCACAGCATCATCTTTTAGGATTTTAAATAGCTCAGCTGGAATTCCATAAACATTTATGATAAATATGCATGAGGCTAAGTAAACAGGCAAGGGTCACTACATGTACATGAACACGCCACAGTCTGGATGCTTAAGCGAGCCACCGTTGGTGATGCTCACTCCAGCCTATGCACCCTCCTCCCCAGAAGCCTGAGACCCGCACCGATGCAGCAGGCGTCCCGACACGCCTGACGCGCGGAAGCTGTGCAGGCATGCTGTCCCTTGCCGTCCTGATGGAGCAGGCCTGTGGCCTGCGTCACCGTGGGCCTCAGCTCCGACTGGCGTGAGCCCACCATCCACAGGCGAGGCCGCTACAGCAGAAAGCGACGGGCAAAGCTCATGACAGAGGGCAGGGGGCCACTCTGTCTTACATGTGCCAACCCTCCCCACCTCTCCCCTCGCTTCTCACTGTAAACTGATTTAACGAACCATGTGATGTAAGCACTCTGATCTGGTGTGTGAGCTTTTCTGCTCCGTGACCTTTGTGGTGGGTGCCTGGCAGGCACCTGGAGGCTAGGGTTCATAGAGGACATTTCCCCCCAGGGAACCCAGACACTTAATTCAGGAAAGAATATTACAAGCAACAAATGAAGACGTCATGACAAAAAGAGAAATAACGAGACATTAAGTGCCTCCTGGTGGAAGTACAAAAACCTATGAAGTATGCAAAAAAAAGAAAATCAAACATGAATCCGTTTAATTCTCTACATTTAGCTGTCAGTCTGTAAGAAATACAGGGGGCCAAAAAAAAAAGGGGAGAGAGAGAGAGATAACAAATGGCAAAGATGGCCCTAATTTGATACTGACTGGAACAAATGAACTGGAAGACAAAAGAAGTGACAACACGAGTGGCGAGGTAGAGTGCGTGATGATGGCAGGACTGCAGCCACGTTTAACAAGGGAGCTTCTCTGTAGTAGAGGACACACGCAGCCCAGTGCACACGGCTGCACCTCTCACGAAGGCCAAGACACGGCGCAGCCTCGATGTGCGTCGACAGAGGAATGGACCGAGGAGACGCGGCACGCATATCCCAGGGAGCACACTCAGCCACAGGGAGGAGCGACACTGTGTCTCTGCAGAGCCATGGATGGACCTAGAGGCCACCGCACAGAGTGAAGGGTCAGAAAGTGGAAGCATCGCACCGTGACACATATACATAGGATCTAGGAAAATGGTGCAGGTGAGTCTATCTGCAGAGAGAAGCAGAGACACAGAGACACACACAGGACACTGCGGGGAGGCGGGGTGGCGAGCTGGGAAGCAGGGATGGACGCCCACTAACAGACAGAGAGACACACACAAGACACTGGGGGGGGGTGGCGAGCTGGGAGGCGGGGATGGACGCCCACTATGGGCCCCATGCATGAAGCAGGCAGCCGCTGAGGCCTGCTGCGAGCACAGGTGCTCTGCCAGGCGCTCCGCTCATAGCAGGAGCTAACACAAAGCCACCAAGCAACTAAACGCCAGTGAAAAAAGAAAGGGAGCCCCGACTTTTGGAGACATTCAAACATTTATTGATGAAAGACTGGATGGCAGGGATTTGCTTCAAATAAAGGGCAAGGGGACAGATAAATCAAGGTTGGCCATGAGCTGTTGACTGTGGACGCTGGGTAAAGAGTACGTGGAAGTTTACTGTTGATGTATATATCTGAGATCTCCTATCATTGAGCAGCTTTGTCTGTTTAAAGAGAAAGAAGGGTGTGAGAGAAGAGCGGAGCACTTTCTGTGATGCTGGGAAGAGCCCTGACCTGTGTGGTACATGAGAGGACCCTGGAGTAGGGGCCATTCCTGAGTAAAAAAAAAAATCACTCTTAACACTCCCCACAATATCATCTTTCCTTCTCTGTGTCCAGCCGACTTCCCACTAAATCTGCCTTCTGTACCTCTGGACTTGTGAATCTATGCCTGTCTCACCTCTTTGATTAATATGAGGTGTCAAAAGTAAAATTTCAAGGACTTACAGTCAAGCCCTCTAAAACCAATAAAAAAAAAGGGGGGGCAGATAGCTTTAAAAAAAAAAAAAAGGATAGTTCTGCTGTTTCAGAATCTGTTACAATACAAAATTCTACAAAATGCACCAATCAGAGAAAAATTTACAAGTCAGCAATCTCATAATTTGAATGTCATTAAAAAAAAAAGAGAGACAGAATGGAAAACAAGAAGCTGAAAGAGAATCTTGAAAGAAGCAGTAAAATGCCAGCAGAAAAAAATGAAACCATCTACTCTGAAACTTCCCTTTGCTGAGGACAAATGTCATTTCAGATATATCTTACTTCAAGAACCTAAAGTACTTAAAAATTAGCTCATACTCCCCATTTTAGAGCTAGAAAGCAGTTTGAAGGAACGAGCTGGGAGTGGGTGCTGCTGAACTCTTATGACGCACAGGCTGCTGCCCACAAGGATCCAGCCAGCCGGGCTGCAGTGGGGGCCCCTGCCTCACAGCTGCAAATGAAGAAACACACTATCTACTTAATAGGGTCCTTCTCAGAATTAAAAAAATAATGCATATAAAATTCTCAAAACTATACCTGACACAAAGTATGTGTCAATAAATTATAGTGGCTTTCTAAAAAAAATCTAATGTGCCTAGGATAATTTACTTATCTACTAAATAAATACCACATTCTTTAACGTGGCCCCTCAAGCAATCCCAACTTACCTTTCAAGCCGGATCTCCTGCACTCAGCACAGAGGCCTCCTGCAAGCTCAGGTCTCTGTTGCTGCGCTGACACACCCAGTTCTGGGCTCCCTGCCTGCACACGCCCCGTGGGCTCCGCCTGCCACGCCTACTCTCCATCGCCCGCCTTCCTCCCCGTCCCCGCCATCTCCACGGCCCTGGCTTTCTTCACAGACCGCTGGGAATGCCAGCGCCCTCCACAGCGCCCCCAGCTCCTCCCCTTCCCCAGCGCACTGGCCAGCTGCGCAGCTCCAGGATTTTGCCTGAACTCTGCTGTGGTTCCACACTGACTGCACCTCTGTACTACAGCACGAGCTCTCAGAAGACAGGCCCGGTTTGCACTCCTGCAGCCTCTGACCCAGCTAAGAAGACCGCCCGCTGGAAACGTTCCCCTTCCAGGGCCTCAGTGTCTTTACACTTTCTTAGTTCTCCTCCTAACTCGGATGGCTCTAATTCCAACTTCTCTTCCTCAGCCTCCTCTCGAAACTATTCTCAGTGTTCGCTACCCTAGATTCTGTCTCAGATCCTCTCTCCCTCTGTGTCTCATCTCCTTTCCGGTCAGCGACACTCCATACACAGAAGAGTCCCCAGGTGCTGCTCTGTAGCCGCGCCTGGTCCACGCTCCTCCGTACCCTCGCCCACAGCTGCCTACCTATCGGACATCTCAGATGACATGTCTGGCCACACACTAAGTTCAAGGCTCCCCAGAACAGAGCTGACTTCCCCTTCCCACTGGCCGCTCCCTGCTCAGCCAATGGCACCCGATTTACCCTCCCAGTCATCGACAGCAAAGCTCAAGTAACCCGTTCTCCTTACAACCTCAGGTGACCGTGGCCCCTCCCCTAGGCCTCCCAAACCCAGCCTTCTAGAAACACCAGGGACTAGGTCTCGCAGTGTTTCTTCTACCTTTGCCTCTTCTCCATTAGTCCGACTCCTACCCATACAGGACAGTGGTGAAGAGGGCAGCTGAACACAGGCGCAGAACACATGGCCGTGTGCTGGGTGGTGCGGGGCGAGGCCCCGAGTCCCCGGGCCTCACGTCCCCGTCAGCAGCCCTGCACAGCTTCCACCTCTCAAGGCTGTTACGAGGACCAACATGAGAAGGAACACAGAAAGGGGCTGACACACGGGGAGAACTCCATAAACATTACCGGCGTTTCCACGCTGCCACCTCAGCTCTCAAGACCTCATGCCCAGACTCCTGCAATAACTTCCCAAACCGGCCTCTCTACTCCAGGCTCCCTTCACCACAGTGCTGGCCACTGAGATGACAACTTCACACGTGCATGAGAGTCGGGTCTCATGCAGGATTTTGACAAAATATATTGGGATATACAAAGAAACACAGTAAGGAGTATTTATAGTATCAGATAAAAAAGCATATTAAATAAAAACAGCAGATAAATAGCATATTCAAAAGCAGAGACATTACTTTGCCAACAAAGGTCCATCTAGTCAAATCTATGATTTTTCCAGTAGTCATGTGTGGATGTGAGATTTGGACCATAAAGAAAGCTGAGAGCAGAACTGATGCGTTTGAACTGTGGTGTTGGAGAAGACTCTTGAGAGTCCCTTGGACTGCAAGGAGATCCAACCAGTCAATCCTAAAGGAGTTCAGCCCTGAATATTCATTGGAAGGACTGATGCTGAAGCTGCAATACTTTGGCCACCTGATGCGAAGAAGTGACTCATTAGAAAAGACCCTGATGCTGGGAAAGATTGAAGGCAGGAGGAGAAGGGGACGACAGGATGAGATGGCTGGATGGCGTCACCAACTCGATGGACCTGAGTTTGGGCAGGCTCTGGGAGCTGATGTGGCCTGGCGTACTACAGTCCATGGGGTCACAAAGAGCTGGACACGAATGAGCGACTGACCTAAACTGGTAATAGCAGATGGGCTCCCCAGATGGCATAGTGGTAAAGAACCTGGCTGTCAATGTAAGAGACGTAAGAGACGCAGGTTTGATCCCTGGATCAGGAGGAGGGCATGGCAGCCCACTCCAGTGCTCTTGCCTGGAGAATCCCATGGCCAGAGGAGCCTGGTGGGCTACAGTCCATGGGGTCCCAAAGAGCTGGACATGACTGAAGCGACTTAGCACGCACACATAATAGCAGACTATTTTATACTCTGCTGTATATATTCTGTAGTTCACACCACATACTACATGGTACGAAAGGGAGAAAGACAGTTGATAAGGTTGAAATGATAAAGTGATACCAGGAAGTGGGTCTTAAGTTCTACGTGAAGAACAAACCCTGGCAATTCCCTGGTGGTCCAGTGGTTAGGACTCTAGTGTTAGGGTAAAGAAGAGGCATTTTCAGTGCCATTGCCCAGGTTACACGATCAAGAGAAAAGAACTCCAAATGTGAGAGCTTTGCAAACTTAAAGCAAAGTTATACCACTGCATAAACGGGCGAAGCTATTCAAATACACCAGACACAGCACAATTCAACTTTCCCTTCTGCAATTTGCTTAAATTAGAGCATCTTACCTGCTTACTGAATAAAATTCACCTAAACAAACTTGTTCTTCATTTGATCGAAGTTGTATCTGCCTCCTCCCACAAAATAAACTATTAAGATTTGGGTTATCTGGAACATTTTCAGTGTAAAGAACAATAATATGATTCCAAGCTGAAATTAAGTAAACACTCCGTCTGCTTTCCAGGTATTACAATGCCAGTGCTTTATTTATTTTTTAAAGTTCAATAACTGCATTCTATGCCCACATTTCCAGCTATCATCTTAAATGAGTTTTCCGATATATAGTCCTAAAATTTAATTTAATATGTCAAAAGTTACAAAGTTTCTCACAGAAAAAGACTAAATCAGTACCTGAGAATCCTACATGCCATCGTTAAAGAAGGGATGTTCATTAAGTCGTAACTTAAAAGGGAGCTAGTGTTTTGAATGATTCACTGAATATCACTAGGCATTCCTTTGAAATACAATGTCTACTAACGCCTGTCATAAAACAGTCTCTGCAGCAAATGCAGAAAATTTACATCCAAAGAAATGAAACCGTACCTTTTTTCTACTCAGCCCATATAAATTTATACTTTGAAAGACTGTTCAATAAGAATAAACCAAATGTACATACATAAGCTTCATACTCGTACACCAATTTCTCCTTACTAAGTGACTTTCTTACGGTTTTTTTAAGCTTTTCATTCCATTTTGAATATGACTTTTATCCATGCCAATCGCTGCCAAGACAAATATAAGCGCCAACGTCATTCATCTAAACCATCAGAGAGTAAATCTGCCGTTATTTAAAGAAAACAAATAAGTAAATAAGACTTTTAACATGTACTATATGGACATTCTGCACACCTGGCAGATAAGAGGCTTACTCTGCAGAGTGGTGGGAGGAGGAAAGACTTGCAGGACCCACCAGATGTTTAATCTTGAGCCAACGGGTCTGAGCTCGTTCCCTCATCTGTGAAATGAGAACACTATCCTTCTAGAGGGATGCTGTGGGACTAACAGAGCAGTGTGTTTGAAGCATCAGACACAGACGAGGTGTGCCTGCTCCACCCACACTCAACCCTTTAGAGTCAGACACTCAAGTCAAAGCTCAGGTCTGCCCTTATTCAAAGTGTGACCATGGGGAAGCTGTTTAAGCTCTCTCTGCATTGGGGACCCCACATTTTTAGGTGAGGAGCAGGCTACCTACATCAGAGCTGCTGTGGGCCCTGAGCGTACAACGGAACCCACAGCATCTCACACGCCTCCCGCACACAACACATTCCACGGGTGCTCTGCTTCTTCCTCTTCTCTGCTCCTCCAAGCAGGTTCAACGCCTGCTCCTCAAGAGGTCCAGAATCTAGTCAAGCTGCCTGACGTGCACCCAGAGAGCAGGGCTTTTTCTGGTTAGGAATCCTCACGAATCCAGGGCAACATGGCCATCTGTACTACAAGATTCTTCTCAGTTTCAGGAGGAAAGAAAATATTTTGCTATCCCCTCTGCATTCCATTTTGTACACACTGCTTTTCCACAGAGGTGGAAATATAAATTTCTCTTTTTCCATCTTTTCTAAGTATTTAAATAGCTTCCATTTCTCCTCTAAATGGGTATCAGCTTCAGGGAACAGAAATACCCTAACACTTTGTGTTTCCTCCCAGGTGCTACTCTACACATTCAGTTTCAACAAAATCTCTAAGATCTAAATTATTTCAAAGTAAACTTTTTATTATATTTACTCCTGACGCCAGTTTTAAAACCTTTAACATCTTTCGACTTCAATACAAAGCATGAGAATTCAAATAAAACAAAAGCTGTCATAAACATCAGATCTCAGTAAGGTGAAGTTTCCCTCAAAACTAATTTAAATAATTTTCTAAACGCTGAGATTCATTCGCTATTTAATTAAATATGCAGTCCTGCTAGTCACCTGTGTATTATTCAGCTGTGTATGTTTAACAGTTAAGAATGAATTAAACCATTTACCCACATATTTTCATGGTCCTAAAACTGGAAATAAGCCATCCTCTTACCCTCAAAAAAAAAAAAAAACCTGTATTTAACATCTGGAGAAAAGTCTGTAAATACTAAGAAACTTTTCAAAAGATATTTTATGTATCCAAAATTTATTAACTAGGGCACAGAAATCTTACAGAATGAATCAAAGCTATTAGAAGACACCACCTTCATGGAAAAATCTCCCAGTGAAAAGCTAAATCTTTCAGAGCTCCACAACAGGGGCTCCTAAAGCTCCAGCCAAGGAATTACACAGGAGGCCCTCTTCCTGTTATTTTGCAAAGACTGGGTTAAGGCGGGAGTGTCTGACTTCCACTGTGCGATACAGTTTATGTCAACAGCACATGCCCTCAAAAAACTCTTCTATTAAAAAAAAATTTTTTTAATCCCACAGTAGGGAGTTGTTGTTTCTCTTAATTTATGAAGCCAAAATGTTTGGAAAAAGTTATGTGTCTGAACACGAAATGAAAACAGTGCGTGACAGTCAGCAAGCTAAATACTGGGTTTAAATAACTGGTCTCACAGAATCTCCCAGTGAAAAGCTAAATCTTTCAGAGCTCCACAACAGGGGCTCCTAAAGCTCCAGCCAAGGAATTACACAGGAGGCCCTCTTCCTGTTATTTTGCAAAGACTGGGTTAAGGCGGGAGTGTCTGACTTCCACTGTGCGATACAGTTTATGTCAACAGCACATGCCCTCAAAAAACTCTTCTATTAAAAAAAAATTTTTTTAATCCCACAGTAGGGAGTTGTTGTTTCTCTTAATTTATGAAGCCAAAATGTTTGGAAAAAGGTATGTGTCTGAACACGAAATGAAAACAGTGCGTGACAGTCAGCAAGCTAAATACTGGGTTTAAATAACTGGTCTCACAGAGCCTGGACCGTGCACGGGAGGACACAGGCTTCAAGAAGCGCCACAGAAACTAAAAACCTGCACTTGGCCGGGGCCACCGTACAGCCCACGGAGCCCGCCTCGCAGCCATGGTTACAAACGTCAGAATCGATGTAGCCTGTGTGCCAGCCACCTCCCTCCAATAATAACGAAAGCAACTCCGACTTCTCGGCGCTGTAATCACAGCTATGACTGCGGGGGAAATGAGCGCAGCACAGCGAGGAAAATACCGCAAATTAAAACCGCCCCGTGTAAAAACGCGGCAACACTGGTCACGGGAGGGGGGAAAACACACAAAAAACAACACACACCCACTTCTGCCGTCCGACAAAAGAGACCCGGCGCATCCCGCCTGCCCGGACCGGAGGCCCTCGACCGAGGGGCACGCCGGCGTCACCCCGGCTCCTCCTCGCACCGCCCGCCGCGTCCCCGAGCCCGAGCGCCGAGCCAGGCGGGGGCCGAGGACGGGAACAGCCCGGGCGCGCGCAGCTGCGGGGGAGGGCGGCGCGGCCGCCGCCTACCTGTCCCGAAGGCCTTGGCCACCAGCCAGGCCAGATTGCAGGCGACTTTGGCCCTGGGAAGTCGTA
>SJXQ01008251.1:116419-170599 GCA_006408695.1 Aepyceros melampus | reverse complement strand
TGCGCGCTGGGCGCGGCCCGGCGTCCGGGCCCGGCGCGCGGGGCGGAGGGGCGGGAGCGGGCCTCGCCGGGGCTCGGGGCTGTGGCGACGCGGGGCTGAGCGAGGCACCGAGAGCTGGTGTTTACTGAAACGCTTGTCGGGGACGCGCAGGACCCGCGGGTGGGTGTCATCGCCGGCGGGGCGGCTGGGCGCTTGCGCGGGCTCCGGGACTCGGCGCGCCCCGCTGCAGCGGCCTCCCCGGGGGACGCCGCCTCGCGCGTCGGGACCCGGCGTGCCCGTTCCTGCGAGCGCGAGGCTGGCGCCCGCAAACGCTCGCGGCTCCCTCTGCCAGAGAAGAACGGGCTCCTGCCAGACGCCGGCCTCCCGGCGCTGCGTGCTCCCTGCGGCGCCTCGGCTCACACCCGCGCGTCTCACCGGAATCACCTCCTGCTGGAAGCCCTCCCGGACGGGGCCGTCGGCGGGCGCTCCCCGGGGCCCCGCACACCCCGCTCCGTGTTCCTGTCGTCTCTGCACCGGCTCCTGCACGCAGTCGCCTCTTTCCCGCCGCTGACGGCGTCTGTCTCCCCGACGCGCGTGGGGCCCAGCCCATAGGAGTTGCTCGAGTGATGTTCATGCTTGTGGGGCTTCTTTAAGTCTTCATTTCTCCCAATATCTCCTTTCAGAACGTCATCTAATGTTCAGTTCAGTTCAGTTGCTCGGTCGTGTCCGACTCTGCCACCCCATGGACTGCCACACGCCAGGCCTCCTGGTCCATCACCAACTCCCAGTTTTCTCAAACTCATGTCCGTTGAGTCAGTGATGCCATCCAACCATCTCATCCTCTGTCGTCCCCTTCTCCTCCCGCCTTCAATTTTTCCCTGCATCAGAGGCTTTTCTAATGAGTCGGTTCTTTGCCTCAGGCCAAAGTATTGGAGCTTCAGCTTCAGCATCAGTCCTTCCAATGAATATTCAGGATTGATTTCCTTAAGGATGGACTGATTTGATCTCCTTGCACTCCAAGGGACTCTCAAGAGTCTTCTCCACACCACACAATTCAAAATCGTCAATTCTTCCAAGCTTCCTGACTCAACTTTCTTTATGGTCCAACCCTCACATCCATCCATGACTACCGGAAAGACCATAGGTTTCACTAGATAGATCTTTATCAGCAAAGTCAACTCTCTGCTTTTTAATATGCTGTCTAATGGCAACCCACTCCAGTATTCTTGCCTGGAGAATCCCATGGACAGAGGAGCCTGGTAGGCTACAGTCCACAGGGTCACAAAGAGTCGGACACAACTGAGCGACTTCACCTTAGGTTGGTCATAGCTTTTCTTCCA
Organism: Aepyceros melampus; assembly: GCA_006408695.1. Taxonomy (NCBI): domain Eukaryota; kingdom Metazoa; phylum Chordata; class Mammalia; order Artiodactyla; family Bovidae; genus Aepyceros; species Aepyceros melampus. The sequence continues at coordinate 169,280 of SJXQ01008251.1, read as the reverse complement.
AGGAGCAAGTGTCTTAATTTCATGGCTGCAGTCACCATCTGCAGTGATTTTGGAGCCCAAGAAAATAAAGTCTGTCACTGTTTCCATTGTTTCCCCCTCTATTAGCCATGAAGTGATGGGACTAGATGCCATGATCTTCATTTTTTGAATGTTGAGTTTTAAGACAGCTTTTTCACTTTCCTCTTTCACCTCATCAAGAGGCTCTTTAGTTCCTCTTCACTTTCTGCCATAAGGGTGGTGTCATCTGCATATCAAGGTTATTGATATTTCTCCCAGCAATCTTGATTCCAGCTTGGACTTCATCCAGTCCAGCATTTCTCATGATGTACTCTGCATATGTTAAATAAGCAGGGTGACAATATACAGCCTTGACATGCTCCTTTCCCAATTTTGACCTAGTTCGTTGTTCCATGTCCACTTCTAACTGTTGCTTCTTGACCTGCATACAGATTTCTCAGGAGGCAGGTAAGGGTCTGGTATTCCCATCTGTTGAAGAATTTTCCACAATTTGTGGTGATCCACACAGTCAAAGGCTTTAGTGTAGTCAATAAAGCATAAGTAGATGTTTTTCTGAAATTCTCTTGCTTTGTCTATGATGCAACAGATGTTGGCAATTTGATCTCTGGTTCCTCTGCCTTTTCTAAATCCAGCTTGAACATCTGGAAATTCTTGGTTCACATACTGTTGAAGCCTAGCTTGCAGGATTTTGAGCATTACTTTACTAAGTGCGAGATGAGTGCAATTGTGCAGTAGTTTGAACCTTCTTTGACATTGCCTTTGGTATTGGAATGCTGGCATAATCTAATTTTAGTCATTGTCCAATCCTTGTTATCTTCATTTCACACACACACAAAATGGAAAGCTAAGAAAAACTTGAAAATTACCCCACATCACACAACAAGTAAAGATTTGATCCCAGGACTGCCTTACTCCAGAGTCCTTTTTTTTTCAATTTTTATTTTGGCCTTGTGGCATGTAGGATCTTACTTTCCCAATCAAGGCTGGAGCCCAACCCGCTGCAGTGAAAGCATGGAGTCTTAACCACTGGATCTCCAGGAAAGTCCTTACAGACAATGTTTTAACTAGTAGGGCTTCTCTGGTACTTTCTGCCCTTTAAGATAGAAGCAGGACGTATGAAGTAGGGGGTAGGGAAGACCCCACTATCCAAAAGGATAGCTTCACTGGCAAGCAGGCCCCTTTGATCCTGTTTGATTCCTACAAATACTCTCCCCAAACATAGAGGGCATTACAGATAGGCCTAGCTAAGGATGTGGGCTACAAAAGGAATGTGAATGACAAGAATAATACATCACAGGGTGGTTGGTGTCATTTTTCAATAATTTAATGAATATTAATAAGGTATTTCTCATAGGCAAGGCATTCTGCTAGATCACTTGGGGGGATAATAAAATCAGCACATGGGTAGCAGTTAACAAAGCACATTCATATAATAAACACCTTCATTCTCACATCCATGCTGTGACATAGGCATTATTATTATCTTTCAACTCTAGCTAGGGGCTGAGGGTCAGAGAGATTAACTTGCATGGGCAAGATTTCATGGTTGATTCATACCTGAGTCTGGCTTCAAAACCAAGCACAAGCTTTCTGGCTCCACTCCCTGGGCACCTTTCCTCCCTCCCCAGATTATGGAGGCTGACATGTTCATAAAAAAATATAACATGACGTGATAAAAGAGGTAAGTGCACATAAAGTACAGAAGGAGCACGCAGGTAGGGGAATTGGTTCACAGAGACTTCTGTTTGATTGAATGTACTCAAGTTCACCTTCAGCCAAATCATAAAGTGACAAGCCAAATTAAGAGAAACTTATAGCCCGGAAATCCCATGGACAGAGGGGCTTGGTAGGCTACAATCAGTCCATGGGGCCACAAGAGTCAGACACAACTGAGCAGATAAACTACTACCACCATAGCCTGCAAAGGCTGAAGGGAGATGCCGAAGCGTTTCACCAGTCTCCAAAACCATCTGCAAGCCGATGCAGGATGCTCCAGGCCAGAAACCACGCCCAGCCCACCGGATGCTGCCTGTGTGACTGAGCGCCAGAGGGGCTCTGCGTAAATGCTCACTGAGTTTCATTGATAGCGATGTCAAGCTAAATAAACACGACGAGGAAGAGAAGGCAGCACCGACAGCTGCTCCGACTTGTCCTTTGACTCAGTGGTGACGCGTTCAGTAGCAATGGCCCAACTGTGACCCCAATTGGGGAGGAGTGTGTGTAGGAATGGGAATGAAATGCCTACCCAAAGAGCAGCTTTTACTTCTAGGGAGGCTGTGAAACCTGGGGTCATCGGAGGAGGCTGTTATTAACAGAGAAACACTCTGAGTACAAAGAAGAAGGACTCGCTTTCAGGGAGACAGACACTGTAATAGGGTGCTCTTTGTGATACCTTTAGAATGCTCCCTTTTAACGACTAGAAATCTCTGCAGAGTATCGCGGTCAAAAAGAAATGCTCTCCGCTGCCTTCTTGCGGTATCTGACTTCATTAAAAACAGAAACAAAACCCAGAGATTCTTTGGGCCAACTTGTCCATATCTCCAGGCTGGGAATCTATCCATCAAGCAACAGAGACACTATTCCTACATGTCTATTCCTCCTCCTCTCTGTTTTAAAAGTTGATCTGCTACCCTGAGGAAACCTTGATTCAAAAGAGCACAGGAACCCAGAGTTCACTGCAGCACCATTTGCAATAGCCAGGAGGACCTGGAGACAGCCTAATTGTCCAGAGACAGCTGAGTGGATGAGGAAACATGGTGCACATTTACAATGGGGTGTTACTCAACCACTAAACAGAACGCAATAGTCATTTGTAGAGCTGCGGATGAACATGGAGTGAAATAAGTCAGAAAAAGAAAAATGAATATCGTATATTAGCCTATATATGTGGAATCTAGAAAAATGATACAGATAAACTATTTGCAGGGCAGGAATAGAGTCGCAGACATAGAGAAGGGACCTGTGGACATGGGGCCTGGGGGAGGCCTGGGAGACTGGGATTGACACGTGTACACTCCCATGTGTAAAATAGACCGCGCGAAGCCGCTGCATAGCACAGGGAGCTCCGTGCTCTGTCATGACCAGTGGGACTGGTGGGCGTGGAGGTGGGAGGGAGGTCCACGGGGCAGGGGATAAATGTATCCTTATAGCTGATTCACTTCGTTGTACAGCAGAAATTAATACCACATTGTAAAGCAATTATACTTGATCTCCTTTTTCCTGGAAAATCTACAGTGACAGCCAGACTTCCTTCCTCGGTGCCATCCTCTCTTCCTCTGTCTTTGACTAGATTCATAAATGTTTTCATTCACTCACAAGCCAGTATTGACTGAGTACGTGGGTGCTAAGGCTGTAATGTCGAACAAGACGGCCCAGAAAGCAAATTGTGAATGGGAACCTGAGAGACTTCAGGGCCTGGATGGACCAGTTCTCTTCCTGTGGTCGCGACTGTGGCTGTGCAGGCTTGAAGCCTTGTTACTTCATCCAAGAGACCATCAGCGTGTCCCTCGGAAGCAAACACTGAACTGAAGAGCGGGACAGTAAGAGCGCAAGGTATTTCTTTAATTGAGCGCCAATAGTCACATACTATCACCCACTTTCAACTAGTTACACTAATAGTACTAATGCTTATTGAGTATTTTCTGGGTATCAGACCCTGTTCCGCACATATTAACTTATTTAATCCTCACCATAGTCCTATTTCCCTCATTCAGCAAATGGAGTAACCAAGGTACAAAGACCTTAAGCGGTCAAGATCTTATTTTGAAACACTAAGACTAGACTAAGTCCTTTGAATCAACCGAGTTAAGGATGACCAGGGGGTGGTACGGAGAAGACAATAACACCCCACTCCAGTACTCTTGCCTGGAAAATCCCGTGGATGGTGGAGCCTGGAAGATTGCAGTCCATGGGGTCGCTGAGGGTTGGACACGATTGAGCGACTTCACTTTCACTTTTCACTTTCATGCATTGGAGAAGGAAATGGCAACCCACTCCAGCGTTCTTGCCTAGAGAATCCCAGGGACGGGGGAGCCTCGTGGGCTGCCGTCTATGGGGTCGCACAGAGTCAGACACAACTGAAGCGACTTAGCAGCAGCAGCAGCAGCAGCGGGTGGTAAGACAGAATGCTTAGTTAACTGATGACAGTAACTGATGCACTGGCTGAAGCAGAGCGGCATCTGATAAACCAAGCTGGGCGGAGGAGCGTGGCTGAGTGGCTGGCACTCCGTCATTTCTAGACACAGTTGTGGCTTTCTTCTGCATAGCTAACAGAGTTTTATAAGGATTACATCAACCTTCACAACGACTCCAGCAAGGCCTGTGTGGTCTGATGCCAAGTGTAGAGCTGGAGCAGCTGAGACTCAGGGAGGCTACAGAACCTCCCAGCATGGAGCTGTGCGTCAGAGCCTAAGCCCAACTGTGAAGCCTGGCCCTTGGCGTCTCAGGGACGGCGCTCCTGTTTCCCAGATCCCTAAGACATGTGTTCTGTGTTTCCTAGTCAAACCTGAGTGTCCTGTAACAGGCAGCGCCTCCACTGCTTTCAGAATCACTGAAGGCAGGTAAGTATGCTGGAGGAAACAGAAAGAACATGGTCTGGAGTGGGGACTGCGGGGTCCAGGACTGTTAGAGGAACCCAGGTCACATCTCTACTCTCGGATTTCCACTTCTGTGAAACAGAGGAGGTGGGGGCAGGCAACCTCTAAGGCACTTCCAGTGCCATCTGTCACAGTGGGAGGGCGACGTCTCTGTCTTTTCCAGATCTTAACTGAAGGCTTAATCAGTCTGAGCTAGCATTGGTACTGTAATCTTTAAAGCAGAAATCACTGTTTTATTTCCAGAAAGCACTCCGATGGGGTTGTGCAGAAAAGCTGGGGAGGCCGCAGAGCAGGAAATGGGGTCCCAGAATCTGGCCAGAGGCGGATGGACGCAGTTGTTTGTGGTTAAATCCAGTAGTTCTGCCGCCTGAGTCATCAAAGTCTAGAGTTTTAGAACTTCACCAAGTCACTCATGAAGCTTTTGTTCTTTGTGTCAGGTTCTTGATGGAAATAGCACACACATCTACCAGTAGGGGAGAAGGCTGATCAAATAAATTATGATGTACCTCAGGATCGTATCAGTTCAGTTCAGTTCAGTCGCGCAGTCGTGTCCGACTCTTTGCAACCCCATGAATTGCAGCATGCCAGGCCTCCCTGTCCATCACCAACTCCCGGAGTTCACTCAGACTCACGTCCATTGAGTCTGTGATGCCATCCAGCCATCTCATCCTCTGTCGTCCCTTTCTCCTCCTGCCCCCAATCCCTCCCAGCATCAGGGTCTTTTCCAATGAGTCAACTCTTCGCATAAGGTGCCCAAAGGATCGTATAGAGAGACCTATAAGACATCAGGTGCATGCTTAGTCAGTCGTGTTCAACTCTCTGTGACCCCATGGACTGTAGCCCACCAGGCTCCTCTGTCCATGGAATTATCCAGACAAGAATACTGGAATGGGTTGCCATGTCCTTCTCTAGAGGATCTTCTGGACCCAAGGATCGAACCCATGTCTCCTGCCTTGCAAACGGAGTCTTTACTACTGAGCCACCTGGGGAGCCCCCAGGACATCATATGGCCAAGTAAAAAGAGAGGTGTAGAGATTTCCCTGAAGGTTCAGTGGCTAAGACCTCGCCTTCCAGTACAGGGAATGGGTGTTTGATTCCTGGTTGGGAGCTAAGATCCCACATGCCTCAGGGCCAAAAAACCAAAAGATAAAACAGAGGCAATACTGTAGCAAATGCAATAAAGACTTAAAAATGGTCCACATCAAAAAATCAGTTTTTTTTAAAAAGGTCCAGAGTAGTAGGTGTCAGGTGGTGTTTAAAAAACATGAAAGTGTTAGCCGCTCAGTCGCGTCCGACTCTCTGTGACCCCGTGGACTGTAGCCTGCCAGGCTCCTCTGTCCATGGGATTCTCCAGACAAGAATACTGGACTGGGCTGCCAACATACCTGATGCATTACTATAAATTTATGTTACAAATAATCAAGTATGTATTAAAATGAAACTATCATAAAGTAATAATAAAACTCTCAGTCTAAAACAAACAAACAAACAAAGTACACATTCATTGACTCTGCCTGGATATTCCTGAAAGTTTGACCAAGAAATTGGAGGCGTGCGTGAGAGAGCTGGGTTTCTCTTTGGTAGCTTTTGACTCATATGCCTATGTACTTATTCCGAATATAACTTAATCCATTTCAATATAATTTAAATATAAGTACATTTATAAATTAATAGTTTAAATGTAATTTGATCTATTTTAACCTCACCTCTTCACTTTTTCCTGCAAGGCGGCTTCGGCCCCCCGCCCCACCCCCGAACCACTGGAACTGTGCTCACAAAGCCCTTTGGAGCTCCTGCTGTGATCACCTTGCCCCTGTTTCTCCAGGACCCGTGGCGCGTGGCACTTGCGACTGCCCCTGTTCCTGAGACAGTCCTGTCTCTCAGGCTCCATGGGCTCCCGGCTCTGTTTTCCCTGCTGTCCTTCCAAGCCTAGCAGAGGAGATGGTCAGACTCATCCTCGGGCCCCTGCTTGCTCTACACTCCTGCCCTCGGCAACACAAGGATGTTTTTATGGCTTTGCCTCTCAGCCCTGGACCGGATGGTTCCCAGTCTGGGCCTCAGCTTCTGACGCCCAGGTTCTGCTAACCGTGTCATGGTTCTTGAGCCCCGCATCTGAGCAACCCAAATGCCCCTCACTACCGATCCCTCTCATCTTCTCCCGTTATTTCTCACTTTGAGCCCACAGGTGAATGTGAGAATCTACCTAAACCTGAATTTTGATGATTCAGTAGATATCCACAACCATAAACTTTCTTGATTTCAGACTGTGTGTCATACTGTCCTAGGCCTTTCACAGATGGCATCTTATTGAATTTAATAATAGGATAGATATCATCGAGATGTTAATCACATTTTACAGTTGGAAAATGGAGACCCATAAGAGAATTGCTCGAGGTTTTTCTGGGGAGAATGGAGCTGACACTCAAAGGTCTGAGCTCCTGATTTCAAGGTCAGGAATCCGTCTGTCCCCACGCCTGCTTGCTGCCTCTGCCTGGCTTACTAGATGTGGTCTCAACATTCGCCTTGACCCTGAGGATCCCCTGTAAAATGGCCTTCATGGTGTTTGTATTTCTCCAGTACTCTACAGACCATATCAAGTCAATTACTTTCAAGACATTGAGCTTATTTAATCCTTTCCCAAGTTTATTGGTCTGGATAATTTTTTTTAACCTCCCGCCATAGCACCGTCTACCAGACCAACAGGAGCTATCAAATCCTCTCATCTTTCCATATCTGACTCAAATGCCACCTCCTCCAGAAGCCTTCCCTGCCCCACCCTTGGCTTCCCTGATCAATCTCTGTCCTTTTATGGAATGTTTTTTCTTGAATGAAAATTCTTTCTATATACTGATTCATAACCACCATCAGTGTCTAATATGTAATAGACCACAGGAAGTATTTGTTGAATAGAAGACAGAATCAGTGAATTAACAGTTAACAAAAAATACACCTTAAAATACACTCCGGGGCCATGAAACACACCCATGTAATTTAACTAGCTTATATGGGAATTAAAAATGGAAAGTTGATCTCTTAGTACTATACTAAGTCATTTCCACTGGTTCCTAAATACTAGTTTATCGTGTTTTATTAGGATTTATACTGAGAAAAAGTAGTGGGTTTTTTTTTTTTGTAAACGAATTTTCTTCCTCTGAAAGACTATTTTTATTATGAGATTATTCCCTTCCTGATTTTTTCTGTTAAAATGTCCTTTCTCTTATTAAATAGTCATGATTACTGGTGGTGGGTGAGCTTTTTGAATCTTCTTTAGAGAAATGAGAAGTTGATAACCCAATATCTGCTTCTATCCAGTTTATTTACTTGTTCATTCGTTTGGGAACCATCCCTGCCCTGTGACATCCCAGTGGGAGACCACCGCTCTAATCAACTAAGTGAATTAGTCCCGACTTGCTCCTTAAACGAAACTGGCTCCAAATGGCGTTCAGAAAAACAAAGCACAAATGTGTTATTTTTGTGTATCATATTTGCTATGGGAACAGCTATTACTCTCATTTCAAATATGTTGGTATTTGAGCAAGTTGTGGCATATGGGCTAAATTTTCCTTTTTTTTTTTCAGTCACTAAAAATATAAATCAAACCTTCCATTAACGCGCTAGTTAGGAGCTATGCTTCAGCTTTTGCGGACTTCTTTTTAAATGGATGCTGAACTACTGCTGAAGGTAGGCAATGGACATTCTTTCGTTGTGCCCTACAGACGATTAGAAAAATGTCCTGCACCTCTCTCCGATGTTTGGTCTTTGGGGTCAGGCTACTGGGAGCCTGCTGAAGATATGATTTTGATAACTGGAACAAAATATGGTGGCTTCCTTCTCCAGATTTAATTTTCTCATCTGCTCCCCATCTTCCTCCTCACTTTCTAGATCAGAGAAACACAGCTTCCTGTTTACTTTCTTCTGTTTTGATTTAAAGTTTCTGGATAAAACCGGAAGAAGAAAATTACAGCTTGAGCTTGAGCATTTGAAAAGACAAATGCTCATGACATCCAAAATGATATTCTTTATGGAACTTGGATAACAACATTATTTATCCCACATGAGAAACACTTTAGGATTAGGGTCTTCAAAATGAAACCTGGAGTTGAAAAGGAAGGAAAAGTGAAAACCGGCCCAGGGTGTTAGAAATGCGTAGAGCTTGTTCTCCGCGATTCCCACAGGTGTCCTGGGAAACAGAAGGCTTGGTGCTTCAGCTGCTGCTGCTGCTGAGTCGCTTCAGTCGTGTCCGACTCTGTGCAACCCCATAGACGGCAGCCCACCAGGCTCCCCCATCCTGGGATTCTCAAGGCAAGAACACTGGAGTGGGTCGCCATTTCCTTCTACAATGCATGAAAGTGAAAAGTGAAAGTGAAGTCGCTCAGTCGTGTCCAACCCTCAGTGACCCCACGGACTGCAGCCTTCCAGGCTCCTCCGTCTATGGGATTTTCCAGGCAAGAGTACTGGAGTGGGGGTGCCATTGACTTCTCTGGGTGCTTTAGCTAATCCATCCCAATTCTGCTTAAACCTAGTTCTTGTTGCATTTTAAAACGTTTTTGTTACAATAGTGAACTCAATTCAGAATAATAACAGTTTGTAAAGGAAATCAGGAGATTTTTATTCGAAGGTAATTAAGACTGGAAATGCTCAGGACCACCTGGGCTTAAGCAGACGGTAAACCATGTTTTTTTGCCACGGATCCTGGGGGTCCACGTTAATATTCACACAGCTGGTTCAAGCAGGTCTGACACCTGCACCTCATTTAAGCTTTTATTTCATCTGAAATGAATGTTGTTGTTTACCTTTCATGGGCCACTTAGCTAGTTCGGTTAACTGTTTGGACTGAGGGTGGGGGCAGGAATAGGGACATGGGAGTAGGGTCAGGACTAGATGGTGGGAGGTTCAGCCTGTTCCCAGATCTTGGCAGCACTTTGGAAAGTATGTTATTTTTTTCATTAGGAAAAGGGAAAACAGTACAGATAGCTCAAGTAACCCTAGGCTAATACTAGAAACAAATTAGAATACATTCTTACTGCAACTGAGTATATTTTTGGTACTTAAAACTATTTTTTTCATATGGTAAAAGCAATCCATGTTTATTTGTTTAATTTAGAAAATACAGAAAAACAACTGGAGCAATAGACACCTGAAATTTCACCACCCAGAGACATACTTTGTCTATCCTTCCATTTATTTTGTGCTGAGGTGAGATCCTACTGTATATTCCACCTGTAACTTGTTTCTTTCACTTGAGTATTATTAATATACATTGATATAAATAAACATTCATCCAAAACATCAATTTAATGCATAGTAGAATTCATTGTTTGGATGTATCATTTTTGTTTGTTTTTAACCAAACTCCTGTTATAGGATATTTTTGTTATTTCGATAATTTTGGTTATGATAATGCTTTAAGCAGTGAACTTGAACACAAAAACTTGAACACAAATCTTTGCTTAGTTCCCTGATTAGTTTTAAATATGGATAAGTTCTTGAATGTGAATTGTCAGTGTATTTTTAAGTCTTTTGGTATATATGCTATACTGCTCTTCTGAGAAGTACAAATTTTCATATATACCAGCAATATGTAGAGTGTACTGATGCTGGGAAAGATTGAGGGCAGGAGGAGAAGGGGTGACAGAGGATGAGATGGTTGGATGGCATCACTGACTCAATGGACGTGAGTCTGGGTGAACTCCGGGAGATGGTGAAGGACAGGGAGGCCTGGCGTGCTGCGGTTAATGGGGTCGCAAAGAGTCGGACACAAACAACAACTCTGATGTTATACATGTCTTCATAATTTTGTTTGCCTTTTTTTCCTCTTATAAGACTAGTTTCCCATTTATCTATTACGATGTTCATCTCCTTGTATTGCTTTCTGAGAGATGTATATTAAATATATTAGCTCTTTGTCAAACATAGTCATTTTTCCAAGTTTACCTTTTCTCTTTAATGTTAGAGCATTTTTGATGTATTCATCTTTCTGAGTCAGCTCTGTCAGTCTTTTCCAGTTTCTGCCTTAAATGTTAAACTTTAAAAGGCCCTTCCTCCTCTGCCTCCTCACTGAGGGTTAAATGAATACACACAGATGAGTGAATACATGAATCGTTACAGGTATGTTGTCTGCAGAGATGCTGAGACTGTGCTTACGATTTTGATCGTTTTTATTATGAACATTTTTATTCTAGGTAGAAATACAAGCATTTTAGTCTGAATTATACCAACAATGTTGATGATGAAGATACTTTCACAGTGACTGCCATCAAGCTGCTGAGTCGCTTCAGTTGTGTCCGACCCTGTGACCCCATGGACTGCAGCCTGACAGGCTCCCCCGCCCCGGGATTCTCCAAGCAAGAACACTGGAGTGGGGTGCCATTTCCTTCTCCAGTGCATGAAAGTGGAAAGTGAAAGGGAAGTCGCTCAGTCGTGTCAGACTCTTCGCGACCCCATGGACTGCAGCCCACCAGGCTCCTCCGTCCTTGGGATTTTCCAGGCAAGAGCACTGGAGTGAAGTGCCATCACCTTCTCCGCCGTTAAGCTAATCTATATCTTTGACCAATTTTCCCCACCTTGCAGTTAAACCACTCTCATCTTTTTTCATTTTCTTTTTGGTCTCTTACTGAGGTTATTTTCATTGGGATTAGTTCTTTTCCATGTAAATTTACAACCAAGCGTTTGTCTTTTGGTTAGACATTTTTGGCCAAATCAAATTCTAACAGCAGCCTGCAATTTTAAGTCTTCTTTCATGGCCTACATTTTTAACAAGTTCAACTTTCCTGAATCACATTTTAATACTTCTAATTTTGTTTAAAAATGGGATTCCCCAAACAGCTGTTTATTGCAATTTTTACCGTATGTAGTCTGGCTTGTTGTCTTTGAAGCTTTGTGTAGCGTATTTCTTTTCATGATTTTTCATTATGAGCTGGGTAAAAGGCTGATGGGTGACAACGGATATAATGCAGCGTTTCACCCTATGGCGCACGAGAGAACGCAGTGGGCCCCCTTTGCCAGCCCAGGGACGGTGAGTGGAGTGGTGGCTTAAAATGCCCATACCTTCTTCTCCAGGAAATACTCCCTCCAAAACACGCAGCATGACGCCCTTTCCCGAGAGTGCGGGCTGGAGCAAGGGACTCAGCTGCCAAGGCCAGGAGGAAGCACCCGTGGGCTAGCCTGTGGAGACGGCCCGAGAGGCAGGCCCTCTGCCCGCTCTCATCTCCTGCTCCTGGGAGCCTTGCTGCCCGGTGGTGGGGACACCCCCAAGGTTTCTGGGGGCCCCACTCGGCGACAGCCCTGCAAGGGCACCACCTGGGGAGTGGACCCTCGGGTCTCAGGTCCCCTCCTGGGGGGCTGAGCCGCAAAGCTCAGCCAAATTGCACCTGGGTCCCAAGCCCCAGAGACTGTGAGACCGCTCTGGGTCGGTTTGTTTTGGAGACACGACGAGCCCAGGGGAGGCGGCCCTGGGTCCGAGGCTTGCTCGTCCCGGGGATGCTCCGCTGACTGCCCCTCCTCCCCTCAGCCCGCCTCTCTTTCAGCCTCGCCAGCCACCTTCCCGTCCTGACCTTCCTCTTCTCCCTCGTCACTGCCCCCCACCTTTTTTCTTCCAATTGCTCAGCAACGGGAAGGCTTCTGGATGTTCCGGAGGGAGAACGCAGCTTTGGAGGTTACGCACTACCCCGCTGAAGGTGTTCACTCTCACGGCACAGGTGCCTGTGGGGTGCAGAGGTGCCCCCCATCCTTCCAAGACGGGCAGCACTTTGTGCCCACTGTGGGCGGGCAGCACAGGATTTCAAAGGAACCCTTGGGAAACAGGTGTTTTATTTAAAGTCCAGGGGATATTTAAAAGTAACCATAACACAAGCGTGGTGACTGGGGCTCCCTGGCGGTCCTGTGGTAAAGCTGCTGCACTCTCTCGTTGCAGGGGCACGGGTTCCATCCCTGGGCAGAGAACTAAGACCCTGTGTGCCATGAGTCAAAGACAAACCAGTCAATGAGATAGAACATAGTGGTCGCTGGAGATTGTGCTAAAAAGAAACAAGGATCTTAGTTTCGATAGCTGGTTTTCACTGATGAACAGAAGGAAGAGAGTAGAGCCGGAAGCCCTAAAACGCCTTTTGCCAAGAGGAAAATTTGCTGACGGAGACGGGTGACCAGCTGAAGCCTCAGAAGTGAAGCCTGTTTGTACTGCCTTTCAGGTTGCCTCGGGCCTGGGGAGATGGCTCACGGAACCGTCTGTTCTCTTGGGGCTCACTCTGCCTGGACTCTCCCCGCGAGGCAGCCAGAGTCGCTGGAGCAAGTGATCCGAGACAACGACGGATGCGTGACAATCAAAGTTTCAATGTTCACTCCTGTCACTCACACAAACAAACCATTTAACCGTCTCTTCCCTTGTGGGGGGCTTCCCTGGGGGCTCAGCTAGTAAAGAATCCGCCTGCAATGCGGGAGACCTGGGTTCAGTCCCTGGGTTGGGAAGATCCCCTGGAGAAGGGAACGGCTTCCCACTCCAGTATTCTGGCCTGGAGAATTCCATGAGCTGTACAGTCCATGGGGTAGCAGAGAGTTGGACACGACTGAGCGACTTTCACTTTCATACTTTCCCTTTTTTTAAATAGGTCTCTTGACAAATACTTCCCAGGGTCCATCAGCTACAACATGTTTTGTGTCTTGAGGTAATTTGTTTCTTTCAATAAACTGTTTTCCCCCAATCACTTCCAACTAAACATCCAAAATGACAGTCGTTTTACAGAATAATTGCACGTGATAAGGCAATAAAAACTCAAAGTAGTGGTGTGTTCTAGCAGGACCTTGTGGCCTGACGTTGCGCACGACTGTCTGAGACACACTGACCAAATACAGTGTGTGAACTGTGCTCGTCTGCAAGTTGCAAACCAGCCTAGCCCCCAAGCTTAGACAGAATTTCAACATCAGAAAAATAGGGTCACTGCGTCCGTTTTAAAGCTAACAAAGATTCCATTAGAAAAATCACTCAGCATAGCTTCAGCTGATGAAATGCTGGAATAACAATGGTAATTCCAAGGATCATGTTGTGTTGCTTTGGACAGTCCAAGGGGACTAGTGAAAATGCTGAATAAAACAACCCTGGACTTCTGCGACACTTCAGTGGCTCCTCAAAAACCTTTTAAAAAACTAAAAAAAAAAAAAAAACTTAAAACAAAAAAATGAAACCTAAAATTGTTTTATTGCACTCTCTAAAAAATTATTAAATAATTAAAATATAAATTAATTATTATAATTTAGAACAACATTACATGAACTTTACTACAAGGTTTTTTTCACCTGATTCAGTAGAGTCCCAGGTACTTTTTTGCAGAGGAAATTCTCTAAAAGAAAATAAATTACCACAGTTTTACAGACAAATGTCCTCAGTTCAGTTCAGTTCAGTTGTGCCGACTCTGCGACCCCATGAATTGCAGCACGCCAGGCCTCCCTGTCCATCACCAACTCCCAGAGTTCACTCAGACTCACGTCCATCGAGTCTGTGATGCCATTCAGCCATCTCATCCTCGGTCATCCCCTTCTCCTCCTGCCCCCAATCCCTCCCAGCATGAGAGTATTTTCCAGTGAGTCAGCTCGTCGAATGCGGTGGCCAAAGTACTGGAGTTTCAGCTTTAGCATCATTCCTTGTTCTTTCTAAATTCCAACTGGAACTAAAACTACATTATGTGAAAGATGCTTGCCAAGAGTGTGGTTGGTTTTTGATCAAAGGCCTTATTGAAACACACACTTTCCTAACAGCATCCTTTTCTAAAACATCTTAAAATAAAAAGCAAGAACACAGCTCCTGAAGGGAGGGCCGGGCTTCGCATAACGTGTTTGATTTGTTTTACTTGGTGCGTGTGTTTTCGGAACTTGTTAAAAAAAAAACAAGCAAAAAAAAAAGCACCATAACAACAATCCTTTGGAGTAGAGTTGAGTGATGAATAAAGTGTTCCAGCCAAGTTATAAATCTCAGCAAAGAGAGGTTTGAATGGCAAGTGCTGGGCAGGACGGACCCTGGGTGCAGCACAGCTGGAGAGCAAACGGGCCTTGAGGAGGCTCCGGGCCCCGCCCGCCCCAGCCGGTCACCAGCTGAACAGAGGGCTGTCAGTGGAGTTTGCCCAGGAACCCCAAGGGCACGGGAAGAAGTTCCCTGGCCTTCTGAGAGGCCAAATATTATCTTGGCACATGGACTTCATCAGCTAATAACGAGCATTTGCCGTTTGACAGAACTAAGACACATTAAGCTCAGGGTATTCTGTTCCCAGTTTGGTTTTTGTTTGCGTTTCCCCTTTAACTTCGTGTTCTGTCTTAAAGCACAGAAACACTTCCTAACCATCAAAATCAAACAGTCATCAAAAACCATGGCTTACTGTTTAAATTTAATACAATTCACTTTTTAAAAATAAAAAAGGCCGGCATTGCGCTCACCTGGAGCTATGCGGAGACCAGCGTCTCCCTGCCGTCTGCGGTCTTCCCTTAGGGCCCAGTTAGACACGATTCCTCCTTGACACTTCACTGGATTTCAGGGAATGAGTTACAGAGCATGTTCTCCTGGGAAGGCAGAAATAAAAATAGCGTTAAGAATGGACTAATGTAACAGTTCTCAACATCTTTTATCCTCAATTGCCCATTTTTAATTCCCTATATCAGTTGTCATTTAAATAGTACCCAATACAGAAGAAGCATGTCTAATTAGCCTATTTTTAAAAAAGGCTTAATAATACAAGATGAAAACCACACGGGTGTAAAAGTCTTACTCTGCGCCACTCTGCTGTCATTTGGGGGTCTTTCTCAGCCTGGGCGTGCCCCTCATGCTCCCCTGCCCCGGCACCCCTTGGTGGCGGGTGCGGAGCTGGGTGCGTGAGACGGTGCATGCAGGGGCCCTGGGCTGTGAGTCCTTCCGGCTCTGCACTCGCCTGCAGGGTGACTCACCTCTCTGGGACTTGGTTTCCCCATTTTGAAGTAGAGTGTTGAAGAAGGCGTTAGGAATGGCCTACGCTAAATTAAATCATATTTGGCATCTAACTCTGCCTTCTAACACGGTCTCTATAATTCCATAAGGATTTACCCACTCTATACAGACAATGGAATACTATCCAGCCACAAAAAGAGTGAAATAATGCCATTTGCAGCAACACGGATGCAACTAGAGGTTGCCATCCTAGGAAAACAAATCAGAGAGAGAAGACAAATCTATGCTGTCACGTGTATGTGGAATTTAAAATGAACCTATTAAAACAGATCCCTGGACATAGAGAGCAGACCTGTGGGTGCCAAGGGAAGGGTGCATTGAAAGACAGGTGGAATGGGGGTTTGGGGTTAGCAGACCCAGGCTATTGCATGCAGAATTAGAACAAGGTCCCACTGCACAGGGAACTGTATTACCAGGGAATACAGGGAACTGTATTCCATATCCTGTAATAAAGCATAATGGAAAATAACATTTTTTAAAAGAACATATACATACATATAACTGAACCACTTAGCTGCCCAGCAGAAATTAACACAGCATTGTAAATCAACCATACTTTAATGGTTCACTTTTTTGCTTCATCGTTCCCCCAGTTTTATGAAATACTACTGTGTCTTCAGTCTTTCAACCTAGTGAAGTAATTTCAGAAAACACTGCTTGATTTTAAATGATTTATTCATGGGCTGTGTTGTTAGTAGAAAATGCTGGCATTAAATCAATGTATCATAAGACACTCCTGCTCAAGTTCAAAATGTTAGAATAACAGGGCTTGTCTTCAGCAACCACCGCAACCATTTGAGGGTATAAATCAGGCAGGATTAGTTTTACTTTGGTTTAAAATATTGCTTCTCTGGTGGCTCAGCAGTAAGGAGTCTACCTGCAATGCAGGAAATGCTGGTTTGATCCCTGGGTCAGAAAGATCCCCTGGAGAAGGGTATAGCAACCCACTCCAGTAGTCTTGCTTGGAGAATCCCATGGACAGAGGAGCCTGGCGGGCTACAGTCCATGGGGTCACAGAGAGTCAGACATAACTGAGCGACTAAGCCACCTAGGAAACTTAGAATATTTCAATAACTTTACAGAACGTTACAGAAAATAACATAAAGTACAGACCTCTGATCTTTGTCAAATCTGAATATTTGGCTGTATTTGCTTCAATTTTTAAAAAATAAAATGTTACAGGTGCAGTTAAAGCCTTCTATCTACTTTCTCCATCTTGTTCCTCACCCTCTGCCTCCCACGTATGAATTATTATGCAATGAATGTTTTCTCCCTTGCATATTTTTGTAATTTTAATACATATGATATATAACAAATAAAGCACATTACTGCATGGCATTCTTTTAAGCTTTAGGTTAATGACACCAGGCCATCTTTCCGTGTTCACATTCACCCATGTTAACCCCCTTACATTCATTCATTTTGGTTGCTGTATGGCATTCTTTTACGTGGATGTACTTCAGTTTATGCACCTAATGGCAGAAAGCGAAGAGAAGCTAAAAGCCTCTTGATAAAGGTGAAAGAAGAGAGTGAGAAAGCTGACTTAAAACCCAGCATTCAAAAACTTAAGATCATGGCATCCAGTCTCATCACCTCATGGCAAATAGATGGGGAAAAAAAATGAAAACAGTGACAGACTTCATTTTCTTGGACTCCAAAAGTACTGTAGAAGGTGACTGCAGCCATGAAGTTAAAAGACGCTTGTTCCTTGGAAGGAAAGCTAGAACAAACCTAGACAGTGTATTAAAAGAGCAGAGACATCACTTTGCCAACAAAGGTCCGTCTAGTCAAAGCTGTGGTTTTTCCAGTGGTCATGTATGGATCTGAGAGCTGGACCATAAAGAAGGCTGAGCACCGAAGAATTGGTGCTTTCGAACCGTGGTGCTGGAGAAGACTCTTGAGAGTCCCTTGGGCAGCAAAGAGAGCAAACCAGTCCATCCTAAAGGAGATCAATGCTGAATATTCATTGGAAGGACTGATGCTGAAGTTCTAATACTTTGGCCATCTGATGTGAAAAGCCGACTCACTGGAAAAGCCTCTGATCCTGGAAAAGATTAAGAGCAGGAGGAGAGGGGGATGACAGAGGATGAGATGGTTGGATGGCATCACTGATTCAATGGACATGGGTTTGAGCAAACTCCTGGATATAGTGAAAGACAAGGACACGACTGAGCTACTGAACAGAAACACTCTCAGTTTATGAATCCATTTTACTATTAGTGGATATTTAGATGGTTTCTAATTGCTTGCTGTTGCAAACAGTGTTATTAACCCAATGTTCTTATACTTATTTACTGGGGCACGTGTGCGAGAGTTGCTGAGATGAAGATGCACCTTTTCAACCTAAATATGTATTTCTCAGTGTTCTCCAAAGTGTGAGTTTTTCCACTCCCCGTCCATACCAGCACTTGACGTCATCTGATGTTCACATTTTTTCTGATCCGACTATGTAAATGCTACTTCATTTTCATTATAATTTGTGTTTCTCTGATTGCAAGTGCATTGGAGTGCTTTTGTTTCATGTAACTGAATTTCTTCTGTGACCTGTCTATCTGTATCCTCTGCCCATTTGGCTTTTGAGTTGTCTGTGCCTAGATTTTTCCTTTGTGTATTGCATGGGGTAGGCATGTAATTTTTTCCCCACATGATTAATCAGACTTTACACCATCATTTATTGAAGCATTTGTCCCTTCCCCTCCGAAATTTGTAATGTCATATACAGTTTCCATGTAGGAATGGTTTCATTTTGTAAACCTTTGTTTGCTGTTATTGGTCTATTTTCCTATTACTGAACTGATATTAATTGTAATAGTCACACTTAATTATCATAACTTATAACAAGCTTTCTTACATGGCAGGGGAAATTCCTTTACCTTGTTCTTTATTCTTTGAAAGCATTTTTTCATGTAAATTTTAGAGTTCATTTGCAAAAACTCTGTAGAGATTTTGGTTGGAAATATAGTGAGTTCAGAGATTAATTGGGAGAGAATGAGACATTTTTACAATATTGAATCTTATTTAAATAAAATAATTTACATAATTCTTATTTATCTTATCAATAAATAAGATACAGCTTTACTTTACGACTTTTTAATTTATTTTAACTAGTTTCGGATTGTTTTAAAAGGTCCCCAACATGTTTTGTTAGATTTACGACAAAGAATCTTATGGGTTTGGATACTCGGCCTTCTCAAGTGGCTCAGGGGTAAAGAATCCACCTGCCAGTGCAGGAGACGCCAGAGCCACGGGTTCAGTCCCCGGGTCGGAAAGAGCCCCGGAGAAGGAAGCGGCAGCCCACGTCAGTGCGCTCGCCTGGGAATCACGTGGGCAGAGGAGCCTGTGGGCTACAGTCCACGGGGTTGCGAAGAGGCAGATGTGACTGGACATGTTTCATGGGAGAAGAAATAAATTCGGGTTTTAAAACGCTGTCATGAGTTCTCCTAATTTGTTGATTCTGGACTTTCTGTGATGACTGTGATAATTGGTCATTTGGGGGTTATTGTAGTTTGTTTCTTTTTTTTTTTTCTCCAACTTTTCACTTTTCTTTCTCATCTCTGACTGCCGAGGCTTACATTCCTAATACAATAGACTAGGAGCCGTGGGTGACCGCGTCCTCTGCCGTTCTTGGCGCCTCCGTTTCCGCAGGAACAGCGTTCATTATCCATCGTGTGTAGCTGCCGGAACAAACACCGTGGACTGGCTGGCTTACACAACAGAACTGTATTTTCTCCCAGCTCTGGAGACTGAAAGTCCATGATCGAGGCTCCCCATGACTTGGCTTCTGGTGATGGCTGTCTACCTGGCCTGCAGAAAGACGTTTTCTTGCTCTATCTTCAGATGTGCTCTC
The DNA here is from genome assembly GCA_006408695.1 of Aepyceros melampus. NCBI lineage: Eukaryota > Metazoa > Chordata > Mammalia > Artiodactyla > Bovidae > Aepyceros > Aepyceros melampus. Next base: position 149,857 of record SJXQ01008251.1, on the reverse strand, counting down.
CCTTGGTGCCCAAACGCGTGCACGCGCGCACACACACACACACACACACACAACACACGCACACAACGCACAACACACGCACACAACGCACAACACGCGCACAACGCACAACACACGCACACAACGCACAACACGCACACAACACGCACAACACGCACACAACACACAACACACGCACAACACACACAACACACACAATACACAACACACGCACAACACACACACAACACACACAATACACAACACACGCACAACACACACAACACACAACACAACACACGCACACACACAACACAAACAACACAGAGAACACACCCAACACACGCACACACCCAACACACGCACACACCCAACACACACAAAAACACACACACATATGCACACACACATGCTCACAACACACAACACACACAACACACCCACACAACACATGCACACACATATAACACACAACGCACACGCACATTCACACAACACATGCACACACATAACACACATACGCACATACATGCACACACACACACACACACAAGCCCCCTGATGTCTCTTCTTAAAAAGAAACTAATTCTATCAGATTAGGGCCCCACCTTTACGACCTCATTTAACCTTAATTTTTCCTTAAAGACCCTATCTTCAAATAAGCCATAAAAAAGGCTGGAGGAAAAACTGCAATATAAGCAGTGAGAGGTAAGGTAAATGATGGAAGGTTATTTTTACATTTATTTAAATTTAGAGAATTTATCAGAAACATTTGGTCAAACATCTCCTAATCAATGTGGTATGAAGATCTGATAATGAACCAAGACAACCAGGACACAGAGCGCACGCGTGCGCAGTCCCGTCCGCCTCTGTGGCCCCAGGGACTGTGGCCCCGCAGGCTCCCTGCCCACGGGCTTCTCCAGCAAGAGCACTGCGGTGGGTTGCCACGCCCTCCTCCAGGGGAGCTCTCCGACCCAGGGACTGAACTCGGCTCTCGTGCGCTGCAGGCAGATTCTTTAGGTCTGAGCCGCCAGGGAAGCCCACGCAAAGCGCGATTATTCTGTTGTTGCTCTAATGGAGGCGAGAAGGCTTCCATCTGGCATAACATCCATAATATAAGGTAGATGAGGAAATCATCTGAATGCATTCTGTAACTCCTTCTTAAAAATTAAATATCAATTACAATTGTTTTGCCTAATTCTAAGTATCTCCTAAAGGAACTGTGAAATTAGAACTCATTCAATATTCAGAGAGGAAAATTTTGAGAGACAAATCAATAACATAGTGTTTTAAACATTTTATAGAAAATGTTTCAAATAAGATACATGAAATGATAATCATTATGTTAATAATCAATTTCCAATACTTGCATTTAGGTGTAACTTTGCCTACAAAACATTTACACTAGCAATAAAAACTGCCATAAGTCCTTTAGTGATGCTTGGATGAAATCAACTTCTAAATGTTCAGCTGCAATGACATGGCAGGATTTCTTAATCAGATGTTTTGGTTTTGAGCAATAGAAATCTACTCAAGCTATCTTGAAAATATGCTGTATAAAGGGTTTATTATATGTAATTAGGTTTATCACAAGGAACCTCAAGAACGCAGCAACATGAAGAATTAGACAGCTAAACAAGAAAACTGAAAAATAAGTGTCTACATTCCTGCTCGGGGACTCTGCAGCTTCTTGTGTTCATCACACCTCTCTCTCTCTCCCCAGACCTCTTTCCTTGTGTTCAGGGTCAAACATTTGCTCCCAACCCTGCCTTCAGACAGGGCCTCATTGCATGCAGCTCACAGAGGTTGACCAGCAGCTTAACTTCAAATCTCTAAGAGGGAGAGTCTCATTGGCTGCAAAGGTCAGGACAGTCCCCACAAGTGGACACGCTGACTTCCAGGAATAAGAGGGGGCTTTGGGGTTGGCATCATTTGGAAAAGGTAGACGCACGCAGATTCTGTGTGTACATCACGCAGTGCTGTCGGGAGCTTCAGAAACGAGGCTTGGATGTAGGAGTCCTCAGTCAGTGGGGCCTAAACAGCTGCCTGTCACCCTCGGGTGGTTATGTTTCTACATCTCCAGCTTAATTACAGCATAAACCTGAGCATGCATGTAAGGAAACTCTTTAATTTTGTATTCACACCTAACAACTAGGCTCAAGGCTCAAGATTAGGTGATTTTTTTTCCAACAATTATCTGAAAAGCTTAGAATCAATTTCCTCACCAAGGTCTTAGGAAAGAAACTATTAATTTTTGAGTTGATTTATTGCTGCAGCTTCATGAGATTAAATGCAAGTCTGAAGGATATGATGGGTTCTTTTTCCAAACCACCATATCTGGAAATAGAAGACAGGCTCCAATTTCACAAAGACATCTTTCACTGGGAAAATTAAATACTTGTCATCATGCATGCATTGACCCTGCCTGGCTGTCCCTCCCTTCTCCCCAGGACCCCTCACTGGTCCCCAGCCTCTGGCCCCAACTGCTCTTCACTTACACCCCAGGCAGCTATGTCTGCTCGGCACGCCTGGTCCCTCCCGTGTTCCTCGCTGAGGTCAGAACCTGGGCTTTTCACCAGTGGGGACAAGGATCGCATGTTGGACAGGTTCCTCTAAACCCTCCGAAGTTGTTTTAAACAAGCAAGAGGAAATGAAGGATTGGCTGATTTATCTGTGGAATAAGCAAATTCAGATCCAGGTGATGACAGATAATCCAGACAATTCCATTTCTGGTCTCGTCTTCCTAAAGTAGCCAGAGAGCTAGAGTGGCAGTCAAAGCCCACCAGGATTAAGACATTTTCTGGAGACAGAGCATGGCTATTTGCTTCTTTGGGAAAGAATGTTGGTCTCCTACTTGACCTGCCTGGGCTGGCATAGGCCGCAGAAGACTCCTGGAGACTGACTACCAGAGAGAGACCTGGAAGAAGGAAGTTAGTATACAAGCCTCAGCCTTTAGAGAAAGCGGGGCCTTCGGGTTACGATTTCTTTACATTTATTTAAATCTTTGAAATGAGTCATTACTGATTCATGGCCCAGCTATTTGATTTCTAAAGGACTGACATCTTGACTTTTTTAAAATAGGTTTCTTTATTATAAAATTTATCAGGACTGCATTTTTATTTTTATGGTCATGCCCAGAGGTATGTGGGATCCTTGTTCCCCAATCAGGGGCTGAACTCGAGCTGCCTGAACTGGAATTGCAGAGTCTTAACCACTGGACTGCTAGGAAAGTTCCCGACATCTGATTTTTAAATTGACAGGAGTGCAAAGTAAAAGTTTTTCTTTGAAAAACTGATGTTCTTTTAGGTCATTTCTGTCTCTCTCCAGAAATGATGTTTTAAAGGGCTAATGGCATTAAGTTACAGAGCAAAGCAGTTCACGTTATCCCATTTGGTTCTACTAATAAGCTTAGTGATTATGCCGACGAAAATATGTTGTTGTTCCCATTTCAAAAATAGAGAAAATGGCACAAAGCCCTTTAGAATCCTTGCCCACAGATCGCTGGCCAAACAGGAAGTGAGCCGGTGGCGCTCTGCCCTGCCTCCCAGGGTTTGAAGCTCTGCCCTCTTTCCTATTTCCTGGCTCTTCTGTGTTGAAACGCTTCGTGCCTTCAGCCAGGAAATTCCTCCACTGGAAACACAGTTAGTCAGTCTGGCCTTTTGGAAGCAGCTGTAAAATGACCGGTCCTCGTGTTTCTTTCGGTTTGTGTGGGTATATCTCAGAGCTGGGCGGTCCAGACGATAACTTCAGGGCAGTGAGCACTTTCCCACTCCTAGAAGGTGGGAAAGCCCTGAATTAGCAACATCAACACCACCAGCAAACAGTCCCGAGAATCTTCTACAGTCTGGAGACACAAGGCCAAAACAGATGAGCAAATAATCAGCACAGAAACAAGGAGCTCCTGATGAGATGCAGGGTGTGACGGAAAGAAGCTGATAAAGTAAAGTAACGCGGCAACGTGTGTGGTGGACACATTTGTCAAATACAACATGGGTCGCATGAACTAAGGGTGTGGATTTTCTTATTCTATTGCTGAAATGGCAACCCACTCCAGTACTCTTGCCTTGAAAATCCCATGGATGGAGGAGCTTGGTGCAGGCTACTATCCATGGGGTCGCAAAGAGTCGGGCACGTCTGAGCTACTTCACTTTCACTTTCACTTTCTATTGCTGATCAGCAACATGGAGCTCAGAGGAAGGAGGGATTCTGAAGCATCTGGGCTGGTTGGTCAGACATGGTGGAGGAGGCGTGGCTTGGGGAGAAGCTTCAAAGAACACTGGGGTGTAGACAAGCAGAAAGGAGGCAAGGAAGGTGTGATGGCAGAGCAGGAGATGGCACAGGTGTGGGGCATCCTTGCGATGTACGTTGGAAGAGAGGGAACCAGTCATTCAAAAAAATCAACTTAAAGAGCATGCAAGGGCCAAGTGGTAGAGGTCCTTGAATGCCAGCTGAGGACAGACAACTCCATGGGCACCAAATGGGCTGAACTTGGGTGGAGGCAATTAGGAAGTGATTTTACTCACCAGCACCTCCTGAAAACATGCTCCAAATAGGATTTCCCTTCACCCCTTGAGTGACTTTTTGAGCAGCTTTCCAGGCAGACTTAGGGCTTTTACTAAACCTAAATAAACATGCCAGTCCCTCATGAAGTCAGAGCTCGTCTCTCGCCCTCAGCTGGGGCAGACCCGAGGTTTGGGAGCCAGCCCTGGGTAGGGGTCTGGCCTGCACCTGCTCCGGTCCCTCCCCATCGCAGTGCTGGGCTGCTTTAGGGTTGGAGACGAGGGCAGAGACAGGCTTAGAGGGGAGGAGGCATCCACAGCCGGGATGTTTGTAGCTCTCATTTGGCCACCCAAAACGTGGCTGGCATCCAAAGGCTGGCATCCAAAGGCTGGCTCCTCCCCACAGCATGGCAGCGAGGTTTCCGAACGTCCTGCTGGCTGTCCTGACACAGCACTGTCCCTGGCTGATCGCCCACTGCCTCCCTCTGTGGGATCCAGGCAGGCAGCTCTCTCGGATGGGATCTACCCAAGGCTGTCCTTCCCAGCTACTCCCCGATGTACCCAGTGGTCCACAGGAAACACTGCACATCCTTGTTCCAGAAATGGATGGCTGCTCCCCAGAACAGCAAGCTGCCTTTCTTCCCTGCCCTGACTCCATGGGCAGTTCCAGCTCACCTCCTCAGCTTCATCCTGTCTGATCCAATTTGCTGGGGACATTTTTTTCCCCAAAGTTATGTTCCATTGTTGTGGGAAAACCTCCAGCTGGAGTGTGAGATGCAAAGCGCCCCCTTGCAGACAGTGCCAATCTCTACAAACGGGTGGACTGAGATCCCTTCTTTGGTTTGGAGGTGGGAGGGAAGGAACACAATGAGACTTTCTGCTCACATGAGCTCCCCGACTACCAGGAATCTCACTGATGAGCCTCCTATAGAGGCTGGACATGGGGACGGTGTTGATTATTGATGGATCCGTTTGGTCACCTCCTAGTCAGTCCTACAATGATGGCTCCAGTCTCTTTCTTAAATATAGGTGTGTTTATCATCTGGTGTCCCTGCCTTGAAACTTTGGCTGAAAACTCTCCTTTCACACCCTGACATGGCCATTGGGAGTCCGAGGAAGGGGAAGACTTGACGAACGGGGAACAGACAAGAGTTCTGCGCTGCACTTTGCCTGGGAGCCTAGCGGTCTGTCTGTGAGCCTCTGCCCGCTGCCCTAAATGGCACCTTGGGCTTGCTGGCTTGTTGGGCTTGCGGCTGCCTGAACTCAAGCGAGCACTCACAGGCCCTAAGGACTGCGGTGTCGTCTCCTTGGATCGTGGGTATCACATTTCCATGTCGGTAGGACTCCATCTACTTCCCTGGTGGCTCAGAGGTTAAAGCGTCTGCCTCCAATGCGGGAAACCCGGGTTCAATCCCTGGGTCGGGAAGATCCCCTGGAGAAGGAAATGGCAACCCACTCCAGTATTCTTGCTTGGAGAATCTCATGGACTGAGGAGCCTGGTGGGCTGCAGTCCATGGGGTCACAAAGAGTCGAACTCGACTGAGTGACTTTACTTAGGACTCCATCTACCCCATTCCGACTTTGCCCTGGGGACTGTTCTGATGTTTTATCTTCTAGCAGTTGCTGTCTAATATTCTTTAAAGATGAGCTTGAATAAATATTTATCACCTAAATTTGGGTATTATTTTCTCTCCTAAGTTATGGTCCTCAAAGTAAATCCATTTTCAGCCATGGATGCTTGCATCCCATCTCCAAGATGAGTATTTGGCGTGTGTTGGAGCATGTTCTCTGTGCAGCTCACTGCAGACACTGAGGTGCCATGTGGGAAAGCTTGGGCTTTGTGTTTTTAATTTTTTTCTAAATGTTTTGAGCATTAGAGCAGGAGCCCAAGCTTCTAATAACAGATAAAATAATGTGCAGCAAACAAAGCTAGTTATCTCCTCTTTTCCACCTCTGCCCCAAGGCCATCCATTCACTGCTCCTCCCCTGAGATAACCGATGTCAGTATTTTGTTAATACACAGACAAATATATACTCAGATTCGTTGAGGGGCTATCTCTTATCACGCTTCCTGCAGCTCCAGATGCTCACGGGACTGGATGCCCCCTTGAAGACCCCCAGCGCTTGCATCCCAACCACTTTTTTAGAAACGTTTTTTGATGTGGATCTTTTTTAATGGTTAGTCAATAGAAGAACCCGCCTGCCAGGCATGAGGCGTGGGCTCGATCCCTGGGTGGGGAAGGTCCCCTGGAGAAGGAGACGGCAGCCCACTCCAGCATTCCTGCCTGGGAAATCCTGCGGACAGAGGAGCCCGGCGGGCTACAGCTCATGGGGTCCTAAGAGTCGGACACGAGCTAGTGCCCGTCACCACCACCAGGCTGAATGTGTTACAACACTGCTTCTGCTTAATGTTTTTTGATTTTTAGGCCGTGACGCATGTGGGATCTTAGCTCCACGACCAGGTATCGAACTCACACCTCCTGCATTGGCAGATGGAGTCTTAACCACTGGGCCTCCAGGGACGCCCCCCAACTACCAGGGACGCCCCCAACTTACTTTTCTCATCAGTTTATCATAGATTTCTCTGCAAGTTAGTGGATCTGCAATCATGTTAATTTCTTCATACGTGACTATTTCTCATAGGCGTTGTTTTACATGGAAGAGGAAAAGCTCTACTGGAGCTGCTCCGCATAGTCTAGAATCTGTTCACTTTGCTCAGTCTTTCCATCTTATTTATTTGCATCCTCTCCTCTCCTCCCCTCTTCCCTGAGCCTTCTGCCCACACGTTTCTCCTCCAGGGAATTTGTGCAAACAAGATGATACATACTTTTTGGGTTTTTCTCCGGATTCATATGACCTCAGTATATATTCATATAACCTTAGTGTCTGCTCATATACTAACATAGGTAGATTGAAAATCATTATTTGCTTTACAGAAATGAGATTGTAATATACTCTGCTCTTAGTTTTCTCATGCAATAATGTCTCATCCAAATTCCTTTATGCTGACTGGCAGAATGCTAACTCGTCCTTCTTCGTGGCTGCATGGTATTCCACAGTGTAGATGAATGTGACACGCACTTTGCTTCAGATCTTTTTCACTATAAACGATGCTACGATGAACATCATGGTACATATACCCTGGAGACTTTTAAAAATTGAAGTATAGTTGACTTACAATGTTGTGTTAGTTTCCAATACAGAGTGTGTATATATATATTCTTTTTCAGATTTGTGTTGGGGACTTTTACTTTTAGGAAATAGATTCCCAGAAGGATTGCAGGGTTGAAGATGTGTGTAGTTTCCATTTTAAGAGATATTACCAGATTCCTTTCCAAAAGACTTTACATTTCCACCAGAAATATTTTTCCCCAGTCCCAACCAGAAATAGGTGTTATTATACCTTTTAACATTTGACAGTCTAATGCCTAGAATATGTTAGTTCTTTTCATCAGTGTTTCCCTGTCCTCTAGAAAGGCTGAGCATCTTTGCATGTGTTTTTGGCTTCTAGTATTTGCTCTTTGAAGAGGGGACGTCATCTGCCCGTTGGGGGTTATGTGTGTATGGTGTGGGGTTTCCTCCCAGTTTGCTATAGCTCTTTGCATATTATAGAATTAGCCCTTTTCCTGTCAGAAGCACAGCGAGCGTGTTTTCTACTCCATTATTTATTTGTAGGTTTGTATTTGGCACAGCCTGCCATTCAAGTGTTTCTAATCTTTGAACTGCTGACAATGTCTTTTTGAAAACCAACATCTGGATTTCCTGTCTTGGCTGAGAAGGTCTCTCACTCCCAGTCCACATATTGTAGCCTAATTTTTCTCATGGGATTTTTGTTGTTTTACAACTTTACACGCATGGCATAGAGTATGATGGTATTTTTTCCAGATGTAGAACCAGTCCCGCCGGCATCATATGGCAATAAACATTTCTTCCCTCCAAGGGGAGATGCCACCTCTGCTCACATCAAGCCCACCCGTGCCCCGGAGGCTGTTCTGGGCTCTGACGTCTTCTACTGACCTGCCTGGTCCCAGAGCCACAGCGACCGTTGGCAGCAGTCTTGTGGCTACGCTCTGACGCCGGGGGAGGCAAGGTGTCCATCACTAGCTTTCATTGTGACATGCTTTCCATGTTCTGGAGCTTCATTCTTCCCTGTGAGCTCTAAGATATTTTAATCCTACATCCACCCCCGCTTAAAACAACAACCACAAATCTTGGCGAGAATTCTAAGTGAAATTGCACTGAATTTCTGTCTTAATTTGGAGAGATTTGTCGTTTTTAAAATGATCAAGTGATCCGTTTTGTTCAGTTGGTGATCTAAGCCCTTCAATAAGGCTTTAGTTTTCTTCATATAGGTCCTATGCCGTTAAAAATATAGCTCCGTGTCACCAGTAACAAATGGAATCTATTTCTCTCATTTTCAGTGGCCTTTGAAATACTGAAAAATATTAGAAGCGATTCTTTTTTATTGAAAATTTAATTGAGATAATGATAGATTAGCACGCCATCTTAAGCAATAATACACAGAGATCCCACAGACTTCTACCCAGTCTCCTCAATGGCAACATTACGAAAACCTGTAGCACAGTATCCAAAGCAGGCCATTGACATTGTACAGTATAGGCGTCCCCAGTTTTCCTTGTATTTGTGTGTTTAGTTCTGTACACTGTTATTACATGTGTAAATTCATGTATCCACCATCCTGGTCAAGTTGGGGGAGGGGAGATACTGAATAATTCATCACCACAAGGAACGTTCATTTTATTCTTTCCCAACATTCCCCACCCATCTCTCTCATTCTTAAGCCCTGGCAACAGCTGAACTATAATTTTGCCCTTTCAAAATGACATATAAATGGAATTGTATAGTTTGTAATGTTGGGGATTGACTTTTCTGCCCTCAGCATAATTCCCTGGAGATCAACCCAAGTTGTTTTGCACGTATCGATAGCTGGTTCATTTTCATGGCTGAGTCATACTCCACAGCATGGATTACGCTTGTTCAGTCACTCACCTGTTGAAGGGCGTCTGTGCTACTTACAGGTTTTGGCTGTCTGGGATCAGGTTGCTATGGACATTCATACACAGACTTTTGTGTGCCTGTGAGTTTTTGCTTCGCTGGGATGGATGCTCCAGAGTGCAATTGCTGGGTTGTATGGTAATTGCACGTTTAGTTTTACAAGACACCGCCAGCCTGTCTTCCAGAGTGGCTGTACCATCTCACATTCCCATCGGCGGTGCGGGAGTGGTCCAGCTTCTCTGCATCCCTGTCAGCATCTGCTGTCGTCACTGGCATTTATTTGCACAACGATGCTGAGTGTGCAGTGAAATTTCATCACAGCTTTAATCTGCATTTCCCTGACGACTAATGACGTTGAACATCTTTTCATGTGCTTGTTTGATACAAATATATCCTCTTTGGTAAAATGCTTGTTCATGTCTCTGCTCATTTTCTAATAGGTTTGTTCGATTTTTTTTTAACTGTTGAGTTCAAGAGGATCTTTATACACTCTAGCTGCTAGTCCTCTGTCAGATATGTGGTTTTAAAATCGTTTCCCCTAGCTGATTGTTTATCTTCGCATCCTCTTCACATGGGCTTTGGGAAAGTAAAAGTCTTTAAATTTTGTTGCGGTCCGATTATTCATTTTTCCTTTTATGATTTATACAACACTTTAGGTGTCATACATCCTGCCTAGCCTTAAGTCACAAAGTTTTTTTTCTATTTTTTTTCCAAAATGTTTCATAATTTTACACTTTACGTTTATGTCTGATGCCCGCTTGTAGTAATTTTTGTGTAAGATGTGAATTTAGGTCCGATTATTTTTTTTATACTTGTCCATTTGTTCTAGCAGCATTCACTGAAAAGATTATTCTTCCTCCATGGAACTGTCTTTGTGTTTTGTCAAGCCTACCTGGGCGTGCGTGTATGGGCCTGTTTCTGGGTTCTCCGTTCTAACCCACCCAACCACGTGTATTTCCCTTTACAAGTCCCACAGTCTCTTGGCCACTGTAGCTAGATTACAGGCCTTCCTATCAGGCAGGGCAATTCCTCCCCTTTTATTCTTCTTTGCCAATACTGTTTAGCTATCCTAGAACCTGTTCCATATAAATTTTAGAATAAGCTTGTCTATGTCTGAGAAAGTTGCTGGGATTTTCATAGGAACTGCGTTGAAGCTGTAGATGAATTGGGGAGAGTTGATGTCTCTACTGTTTGATCCTCCAGCCCATGAACACAGGATGTCACACATTTGTTTAGGTCTTCTTTGATTTATTTCATCAACATTTTATAATTTTCAGCGTAGAGATCAGGAACACGTTTTGTTAAATGTATTCCTAGGTATTGCATTTTCCTTGCGGTGATTGTCAATGGCATTTCACTTTGAATTTCTTTTCCACGTGTTCACTGTTAGTATATAAAGATACCCAGGGTCCCGTGTGTTGATCTTGCTTCTTGTGATTTTGCTGAACTTAGTTCTAGGGTTTGTTCGTTGTAGTGTCCTTGGGATTGTCTATGTAGACAATCACGTTGTTGCAAATGGCGTGTGTGTACTCACTCACGTCTGACTCTTTGCAACCCCATGGGCTGTAGCCCCCCGGCTCCCTGTCCTTGGGATTCTCCAGGCAAGAGTACTGGAGTGGGTGCCATTTTCTCCTCCAGGGATCTTCCCGACGCAGGGACTCACGTCTGACTCTTTGCAACCCCATGGGCTGTAGCCCTCCGGCTCCCTGTCCTTGGGATTCTCCAGGCAAGAGTACTGGAGTGGGTGCCATTTTCTCCTCCAGGGGATCTTCCCGACCCAGGGATCGAACCTGAGTCTCCTGCACTGCAGGCAGATTCCCTGCCACTGAGCCACCGGGGAAGCCCTATCTGCAGACGGCTACTTTCATTTCTTATCTTCTGGACGGTGTGCTTGTATTTCGTTTTGCCATAGAGCAGCGATTAGACTCTCCAGCGCTGTGTTAAGTAATAATATAGTAATAAGTGGGATACTAATAAGTGGACATCCTTGTCTGGCTCCCAGTCTTAAGGAAAAAGCCTTTGGTCTTTCACCATTGGTATCATTTCAGCGGTGGGAGTTTGCAGAGTCTTTGTGAAGTTGAGGTAATTCCTATCTTGATCAGATTGTTTTGTCTTTTTGTTTGTTTCTTTATTTTTAAATCATGAATGGGTGTTGGATTTTGTCAAATGTCTCTTGTTTGTTAATTAAGCATTATGATTATATGATTTTTCTTTTTTAGTCTGTTGCTGTGCTGATTACCGGAGAAGGCAGTGGCACCCCACTCCAGTGCTGTTGCCTGGAAAATCCCATGGATGGAGGAGCTTGGTAGCCTGCAGTCCATGGGGTCGCTAAGAGTCGGATACGACTGAGCAACTTCACTTTCACTTTTCACTTTCATGCATTGGAGAAGGAAATGGCAACCCACTCCAGTGTTCTTGCCTAGAGAATCCCAGGGACGGGGGAGCCTGATGGGCTGCTGTCTATGGGGTCACACAGAGTTGGACACGACTGAAGCGACTTGGCAGCAGCAGCAGCAGTACTGATTACATTGTGGATTTTCACATGCTGAACCAGTCTTGCAGACCCAGAGTAAATCCCACTTGGTCATGGTGGATCAATTTTTAAAATATTATGCTGCAAGCAATTTGCTAATATTTTGTTGGAATTTTCTTATCTGAGTTCGTGAGAGATATTTGTTTGCAGTTTTCGTTTGTTTTACTGTCTTTGTCTGACTTCATATTAAAGTAATACTGGGTTCAAAACACATGAGTTAGGAAGTATTCCTTCTGCTTCTATCTTCTGGAAAAGACCGTGGTATTAATTCCTTTTAAATGTTTAATGAAACTCTCCAGTGAAGCTATCTGAGGCTGATGATTTCTTTCAAGGGACTTTTAAATTAGAAATTCAATTTTTTAACGGTTATAGAATGATTTAGGGGGCTTGCAATGGCACTAGAGGTAAAGAACCCGCCTGCCAATGCAGGAGACATAAAAGAAGCAGGTTCAGTCCCTGGGTCAGGAAGATCCCCTGGAGAAGGAAATAACAACCCGCTCCAGTATACTTGCCTGGAGAATCCCGTGGACAGAGGAGCCCAGTGGGATACAGTCTGTGGGGTTGCACAGAGTTGAACACAACTGAAGCGACTCAGCACAAGAACACATAGAATGATTTAGGTTGTCTGTTTCATCTTGATTGAATTTTGGTAATCGGAGATTTTAAAGAATAGGATCAATTTCTCTTAAGCTGTCAACCTTATGAACATAAAGCCGCCCCTGGCCTGGCCCTGCCCCCACTGAAGAAGGGCTCATGGAGGCCTGTGGTCCCACCCCTCCTGCCAACTGAGGGGCCCTGGAAGACGGAGTCAGCATTCATCTGGAGTTGAAAGTGGAGGGAATGTGCGAGACACTAAGCTGCCACTTTCCCCTTGCATCAGTGTGAAACTGACGATTTTTTTCACATTCATCCAGATATTCTTTCATGCCAAATGGATAGTGTGCAAATAAGGTCTCCATGAGTCATCCACATATAAAAACATACTTGGAACTCAAACCCCAAGGAATGCGCTATCGACTTCGTAGAGAGGTCCAGCCAACCAGACGACTTGTGTTCAGGCTCCCCGAGGCCGAGGTTTCTATGCAGACAGCAATCATGAGAAACGTCGGACCTGGCATAAAATCGGCACAAGTGGCAGAATGTATGGTTTTTAGAACATAATGGTTATTTGATCTCTGTGCAAACCTCAGCATATTTCTTTCTCTCTCTCTCTCTTTTTTTATCCTCTAGAAAGTTATAATTTGACTTTAAGAGCAGTAATTAGGAGCAAAATGCTAATCAAGTCAGAAACCGGTGCATTACAGCCTCTCAAAGTGAAGCATTGTGTGGAGGGAAAACGGCTCCACCCCAAGACTTGAAGCGCTCTGCCCACCCCAGGCCTCCTCTTGCTGGCCCAGGAAGCTCCCCGGGTGGCCCCCTTCTTGGCCATGACCAGTCAGCCTCTTCTTCCAGAAATCTTTTTTTTTTCTGAGATTATCCTCAAAGGGCCTTACTCCTGCCATTTTTGAAGGCAGACACAAGTCTTTTCATTTTAGAGGTTTCACTGGTCCATGTTATGGAGAAACAGGGAACTAAAAATAAACAAATGTTGGAACAGTTATAAAAGTGTAAGAACTTGCCCAAATTTATCTTAAACATGTGTCCCCAGGCTGCAGGGAAATGCAGCTGTGGCTGGGCGGCCTCCCTCAGCCCCTTTCTCTGGCTGTCGCGTAGAACGTCCTCAGCACTGGCCAGGGGCTCCCCCTTCGGTTTCTGTCACCCTAGTCCCCTGGCTACAGCTCTGGGAGACTTCCTTTCCTGCCTGTCTCATTGCTGACGCCACTCAGCTCTTCAGGTTGAATCCCTGGCTGCTGGTGTTGGACTCCGGCCCCGAGCCTCTCTTCTTTGCTATCAGGCTCTGATATCCTGATGATCTTACTGGAACAGAATTTGGATCCCCTAGTAATTCACCCAAATGCCCAGATGCATTTGAAGTGGGTCATTTGTATCCCCAGGGAAGTTCTGTGTCTGTAACCTTCATGCAGGACACGTCACTTTAGCTTATTCCCTAACAAGTATCACAGACGGAGGGAATTATGGAAGTGTCCTTAGTTTTCAGTAACAATCAGGCTCACGTGTGAAGTCGCAGCTCCAAATCCAACTGGGGTAATGCCAGTTGGAGAAGAGGCACAGAGCAAATGCAGAGGATTACTAAAGGTCCGGAAAACAAGACCATGATAAGAGAGGCAGCAGAGCTCCTCAGCGTGGGCACTGTTGACTGTGGGGGTGACTCCTTGTGGGGGGTTGTGTGTGGGCACGCTGCAGCAGCACCCTGGCCTCTACCCCCTGGATGCCAGCTGCGTTTGCCCTCCAGCTGTGACAACCAAAAAGTCTGCAGACTTTGCCAAGTGTCCCGTCATCCGGTGGAGAATGACTAGATCAGAGGGGTCAAGGTAGCCCCTCGGGGGGAGAGACAAATTAGGAGTTTGGGATTAACATGTGCGTACAGGAGAGAGAAAGAAGGACCTAGTAATATAGCACAAGGAACTGTATTCAGTATCCTGTGATAACCAATAAGGGAGAAGAATCTGAAAAAGACTCGACATATGTGTATATACAATTGGATGTACTGCGTCACTGTGCTGCACACTTGAAACCAGCACCAGCTGTAAATTAACTACATGCTGTGCTCAGTCGCTCAGGCGTGTCCGGCTCTTTGCGACCTCACGGGCTGTAGCCCACCTGGCTCCTCTGTCCATGGGGATTCTCCAGGCAAGAGTACTGGAGTGGGTGCCATGCCCTCCTCCAGAGGATCTTCCCAACCCAGGGACCAAACCCAGGTCTCCTGAATTGCAGGCCAATCCTTTACCATCTGAGTCACATACTTCCATTTAAAAAATAGTTTTAGGGCCTTCCCTGGAGGTCCAGTGGTTAAGACACCACCTTCCAATGATCCCTGGTGGAGAAGCTTAGATCCCATATGCCTTGTGGCCAAAAAAAACCAAAACATTAAATAGAAGCGATATTGTAACAAATTCAATAAAGACTTTAAAAATAGCTCACATCAAAATATATGCAATTTTTTTTTAATCATTAAAAAGAGATATTTAGCCCAAAGCAGAGCATTCAATTGTAGGGTCCAAATACATGAAGGACCCTCACACTGATGACTGTCAATAGCTTTCTCTTTCCACTGAGGTCAGTGGAATTTCAAGCCGAAGGATTTGGATAAAGTGTGGTTGATTAATTTCTTGTGAGGCGAGTTATGTACCTCCACGGGTTACTAACGAGGAATGGAGTCCGGCCCCATCTGCGAGAGGAGGGAAGCCCCGTGTTTCTACAGTAACTCTGCTGTGGTCGTGCAAGAGCAGAGGAGCTCGGACAGAGGACTTTCAGCTCCCCTCTGCCATCATCCTGGCACCCGGCTCACGGCAGGTGCCACTCAGGGCTCGTGTGTGCCCACCAGCACCAGCCCGCCGTCAAATGGGACTTTGTCAAACAGGCACTGTGAAGACTGTCCTATATTATTTTGATATCACTTAGAAACAGCACAGGAATCCAAAAAATTGTCCTTCAGTGTTCTCTTTTGAAGTTCCATCTTCAAGGACTTGGAAGAAGTTTATCAGTTTGAAGTTTCACTGGGTATTACCTTACTCTGAATTATTTATTCACTCTAAGTGGTAAGAAGAACTATTGTTGGTGCTTTTTAAGAACTACAGGATGAGGACGAGGAGTCTGTGTAAAAGGAGTCTGACTTCTTAGAAAAGAAGCTGTTAGAAAGAGGAAGGGATGGATTGATGCCTTTTAAAACTTATTTATATTCCCACTTCATTCCAGAAAGATTCAAGGCTGAATTCTTGATAATGACCGAATTTTTAAGCTCTCAAATCTGCAGTAATACAGATCGTTACACAGCAATGTGTGACAAAGAATCCTTCCAGCCTTGATCAGACTGGGGCTTCAGATTCTGGCAGCACAGCAGAGAACAACGGTGCTTTGTCTACTCTGCTGTATGATAATAGCCCACTCATTTAATTATATGAACTAGTCAGATATTTTACTTGGTTTTTAATTATCTTATTTAATTAATTATTTAACTGTTTATTGTGTAATTTTCCATTCAGGAGACTCAGGAATAATTTCAAATGTTTTGGTTAGGATTTTTTTTCTATTGCACATTACAGAAACCCACTATGAGCTGGTATAAGGAAAAAAACAAGACAGGGATGGGAAAGAGGATTTGCCAGTTTTCTTGGCTAAGAAGCCCCAGTGTACAGCAGACACCAAATGTGGCTGGATCCTGGGCTAAAGAAATAAATTCTTGTATGGTCACGCTCCACGTGCCAAGATGGCAGGACAATGAAAGGCACCTGCTCCCCAGCAGCCGGGATGACCCAGGGCCTGCTGTCCAGGGACGACGGGGCTCTGAGAGGCTCCCTAGGTTACGAGTCGCCCCTGGACTCGAGCCTGGAGCCACCCCGGCCCCCAGCCACACAGAGAGAAGACTAGATTCAGAAAAAACAAACGGAACTGACTGCAGGCGCCGTGAAGGGCGGCAGGCCACCAGGAGCACGCGGCCTCCATACCCGGGGCCTGCACTGCAGCGTTTCAGCGGAACTCCGGGCTGAGGCCGGTCGCACTGGGCTGCGCTCTGGTGCCCACTCACCTGGGGAGCAGCTCCTCGGGTTCGAGCTTGTTCGGTCACTCTGGGATTAGGGTTAGGGTGCAGCTCCTCGGGCTCAAGCTTGTTCAGCCGTCGGCGTGGAGCCAGTGCCCACCGATGTCGACCACCAGGCAGGCTGTTCTGAAGTGTCCAGTCGCGCCTGCGAGGGCCTCCGTGTGCTGAACTAAGAGTATCCCCTCACAGGAGGACTTTGGTTTTCGTTTTGATTTTTAAATTTTTATTTGTTCTTAAAATTTTTATTTTATATTGGACCATATGGCATTACAGTGTAAGACAAATGCCATATGATACTGCGGATTTGTGTGGAATTTAAAAAAGTGATGCAGACGGACCAATTTACAAAACAGAGACAGACTCAGACCTCAAGAACGAGCGCTAGGACTTGGTTCTGTAACATCAGGGGAAGCGTCACCGGCACAGAGGAACTGACGAGCCGTGAGGCCTCGGGGCAGCCCAGCCCTGCCCCGGGCGGACTCCCCCGGACTCGGACGCCGGGGGCTCTCGGCTGGAGGACCCGCGCCCCCGTTGCTGAGTGGTCCAGATGCGTCCTGAGGCCCTGTCTGAGCTCACAAGTGTCCCGAGAGCACCCCCTACCAGGGACCCGGCCTGGCTGAGATGCCTCCTTCTCGGCACAGCCGGGGCCCCTTCTGTTCTTGCTGCTCTGACCGAACTGTGCTGGGCGCTCACCATGGGCACTGGACCCTGTGATTCTGGAGTCAGGACTGGCTCGGTCCCGTGTGTCTCCAACCCTGTGGCCCTTCCTGGGCCGGGCCGCTGGGCCAGGACACACTGTCGTGCTACGGGTCCACACAGCTTCTGTTCAGAGCTGTTGCGGCAGAATGCCCAGGCCCACCCTGCTGCCCCTCGTTCCAGAGCAGGGCAGGTCTGACCCCCCGGCTCCCGGGACACTATCTCTCCCAGCCCCCTGCTGGCAGGGGCGGCCACGTGGCAACGTTCCAGCCCATGAGATGTGAGTAGAAGTCACGCGTATAGTTTCACCATACGTGAGCGTGGGTTGGCTACTCTTTTCTAATAGTATACATATATTTTTAAATATATATACTTATTATTTATTATATTTATATAGATAAGCATGTATTATCATTATTTCAAAGAACAAGCAATGTTTACCCCGAGGAAGACAAGACTTAAGAGAGTGATTCCGTTTATTTTTTAAAGCCCTTTTGTTTTGCGTTGGGGCATAGCTGATCAACGGCGTTGCGACAGGTTCCGGTGAACAGTGACGGGACTCAGCCACATGCACACAAGTATCCGTTCTCCCCCACATTCCCCTCCCATCCAGGCTGCCAGTAACACTGAGCTGTTCCCTGTGCTTATTGGTTATCCATTTTAAATACGGCAGTGTGTACATGTTCATCCCAGACTCCCTAACTATCCCTCCCCGCCAGCAAGCTTAAGTTCATCCTTAAGAGAGCGGTTGCAGAACCATTTTTAAATATATTAGCATATGCTCTCACTTTCTAACCACTGAAATCACATTTTCAGCTCAGCAAGGTGCCCCGGCATCTAGGGAAAAGCCCCAGCTACTCGCCTTGCCTGCCCCCAGCTGCTGATACGGTCCGACCAGAGGGCTGTCCCCTCAGCTCCCCCGGACCCCGGGTAGGAGTCCAGGCCTCTGGAGGGTGAGAACACCGCCCTGGGAGATGCCATGGTGAAAACTCTTACCGACCTGCCGAGTGTGGGATGCGTCAGAGATTTCCAGCTGTTGGAGGCGCTCCCACAGAGAGGGAGCGGATGGTCACCTACTGGGGATGCTTGCGAAGGGCCTTTCTCCTTCCTTCCCTCTCCACTTAGACTTCAGCTTTCACCTTAATTTGAGAAGTGACCCCAGGGCAGAAGGACTGGCCACCAGGAGGCTGCCTTCAAACGGCTTTGCTGTTTGGTTTGAAATGTTTGGTCTTTTGAATTCATGTTCATTCCTATTGAGACAAACAGAAAAAAAAAAATTCTAAAGACGAAACAAACAAAAGTCCAAAACCTCACCGTCTTCACCAGGCAGGATCCATCCCCCGCTCCTATCATGTCTTCTGGCATCCGCTCTGAAGAACCAAGAGGGAGAAGACCAGGGAGCTCAGGACCTTCCTGAAATCGGTGATACTTGATTTCTGAGTTTTCTCTCTCCTTTTTTTTTGGTATTATTGCCCCCTTTCCAGGGATTTTTAAAAAATCATCTTCAAGCTTTAAATGCCTCATGATATCCGCCCTTGGGAAACAAGCTCATAATCTCAGCCATCTGAGAATCAGTGATTGATGAGGTTTAAGGGGTGTTAACTCTGGGCAAGAAGATTTAACTAAAAGGTGCAGCTCTTTAATTACATGATTTATGCCCCAAAAACAGCCAAAGAGAGTGGGTGGGGTTTGTGATCCTATTTTTGCCTGTAGAAGAGAGTCATCTTGGCAGTTCTTGAATTTTTTTTTTTTTTTATGACCAGTTTGTTTAAGTCAAGAGTCAAGAAAGGGTCACACGTCACATTTAATTCATTCGCCTCTTCTAGACCATGGCTCTCTCCTCTGTTTCTGTCGGTCTCACTTTCTTTCCCCTGAAATGTATTTGTCATTTTTTCCTGTTAAGTTTTTCCACAGTCTGAATTTTGGTGATTGCACACCGCTGGCTGGGGCTGTTTAAAAGCCTCCTCCTGTGTCTCTTGTATCTTCTGGAAATGACACATCCAGAGGCTCAGTCCGACTTAGGTCCCTTAATCTGGCACAGACACTGTGGCAGTCAGTGGTTGTGTGTGCTTCCGCTGGGAAGCACGGAACACATGACTGCGATGCTGGAATTGTTCAGAGGCTTCGGGCCGGGCCGGGCTGACTCATACGTGATGCAGCTCTGTCCATGTCGTCACCTGATGCCTTCTGCAGAACTGGTGGTCTTCGCTCACACCCACGATTTCACGAGAGGCTGCAGACCTGTGACGCTCTGGGTCTGCAGGGCCCCTTCACTCTCAGCTGGACCGTCTCTGCAAAGGGAAACCGGCCCGTCAACGAGTGGTTCCCCTCAGGGACAGTTTGTACAGGAAAGACAGAGAGTGTTCAGTTCTTTCTTTTTATTTATCATTGACAGAATGACGAGTTGGTTCCTAAAAGGAAAGAACGCCTATTTCTCTCTGCTCACAATCCTCCTGAGGCCAGATGTGCGGGATTTTCTGTCATGCAGTTCTGACCCTAGCCGCCCAGAGTTAGTGCAGACGGGTTAGGGGTCAGTCCCAGAAGATGGTCCCCAAGCTGAGATGCCAGCTGCAAATCCCAGCTGCCTGTACTTCTGAGGAACCATCTATAAACTGGGGACGTTACAACCCTTTCCTCAGCTTGATAATTTGTTCACAGAACTCAGGGAACCACTTACTATCACCCCTTTATTATAAGGGGGCTTCCCAGGTAGTGCAGTGGTAAAGAATTCACCTAATAACGCAGGAGACTCAGGTTTGATTCCTGGATCAGGCAATCCCCTGGAGAAGGAAATGGCAACCCACTGCAATATTCTTGCCTGGAGAATCCTGTGGACAGAGGAGCTTGGAGGGCTACAGTGAATAGGGCACACTGAGCGCGCGAGCTGTTTGTCATCAAGGACACAACTTGGGAAAAGCCAAAAGGAAGAAGGCGCACAGGCCAGGCATGGGGGCGGGGCGGAGCATCCAGGCCGCCACGCAGAGAGCTCAGATGCCCTCAGGAACCTGCATCCAGGCCGCCAGCAGAGAGCTCAGACGCCCTCAGAAACCTGCTGTGTGTGGGCGTTATGGAGGCTTCCCTCCTTGGGCGCAACTGATTACATCACTGCCTGTTGGTGATAAAGTCCAGCTCCAGCCCCTTGCTCCTCCCTCTAGGTCAGTGGGTGGGGCTGAGAGGTCTGACCCTCTCATCCCATTCAAGGCTGGTTTCCCTGAAACCAGCCTGCTCAGTCCCACCCTTAGGGTCTTTCCTAAGTCACTGCATTGACATAAACTCAGATATGGCTGAAAGAGGCTAGTTATAAACAAGCAGAGATGCCTTGTTTTACCCTAGCACTCCAGAAATTCCAAGTGTTTTAGGAGCTCTGTGCCCAGAAGCCGGGGCAGGGACCAAACACCCGTTTCTCATGATGTCATAGTTCCCTGGCATCCTCCGTGGTTGACCCAAGAGTCTTTCTTCTTTTCTTTTTTGTCATCATGAGACCTAGCTACATAAAAGATAAACACAGGAGAGGCTGAGCAAAATTATTTATCACACTCAGTTTTCATTTCTTTACATCATAAAAGGGGATCGATTCTACATCCTACTGTAGGACACATTTCCTCTACTACTGTGTCTTAGCCATCTCTGGATGCTCTAACAAAATCCACAGACTGTTGTTCTGCAAACAGAAATTTAGTCCTCGTGGTTCTGGAGGCCGGCAAGCCCAAGGCCATCACAGCGCCGCAATCCGGTATCTGGGGAGGTCGTGCTCCTGGGTCGTGGGTGGTGCCTTCTCACCATGTCCTCACAGGCTGGAAGGGGCGAGGGAGTTCTGTGGGCTCTCTTCGACAAGGACTCTAATCCCCCCGACAAGGGCCCCCCTCATGACCCCAGCGCATCCCCAAAGTCTTATCGCCTAGTATTGTTATTTTGAGCATTAAGACTTCAACAGATGAATTTGGGGACACAAACATTCAGATGCCAGCGTATGGTAACTTTTTAAAAGTAATAGAAAGATGAACTAAATACTGATTTTTCACTAACAAGATGACAATTGTAATTAGAGAGATTACAGACATACAAACTGATGCTTGCCTGATAATAAAAAGCAAGTGAGCTAAGATGCATCAGCCATATTCATACTAAAATTTTACTCGACTTAGGAAATGTATTAGTAGCATCTGCACAGTTCTCAAAATTCAATCCTAATCCACAAATATTTGTGACGCTTTTTTGGGGGAATAATCCCAAAAGTCACACTGCTCTAAATCTAGTGCCTTGCAGAGAAACAGGTTGGCCAGACCTGTGGTGCCGTCTCTTGTATGACCCACCCTCGCATAAAGCACAGGTACTGGAGAAGGGAAGAGCAACCTACTCCAGTATTCCCACCTGGAAAATTCCATGGACAGAGGATCCTGGCGGGCTTCAGGCCATGGGGTCGGACACGACTGAGGGACTGAACACCAGCAACTCTCAGCGCAGGGACAAGAGTGTGAAGGCGGAGAATATTAGGGGCCAGGAGCCCCCCTTGGTGGTTATCTTCCCCAGAGAGGATCTGCAAACGGCTCCTGTGAGCAGCTTTCTCTACTGACTACCTGCAACTGGAAAATAGATTCCTATCCTTTAGGCAGGACCTTGGTAGATGATTAAATCCTTGCAAATCATTCAAATATTTGTTGTCTGCAAAGGTGTGGGTGACACAAAGGGAAAACTCCAGGGTCTTTGCCCTCAAGGAATCTAAGCTGAGTAGGCGAGGTGGATGGGACACAGGCGGGCAATCCTAGCAAAGGGCTCTGATAAAGCCTGTGTCATTCTTTTCCTCCAAAATAACTATTACCTAGTAGTCCTGAGTGTCCTTGCCTGGAGAATCCCAGGGACGGTGGAGCCTGGTGGGCAGCCGTCTATGGGGTCGCACAGAGTCGGACACGACTGAAGCGACTTAGCAGCAGCAGTAGCCGTCCTGAGGGGAAACACGTGACGTGTGTTGACTCTGATGGCATTTCCCCCACGCCCCGTCCTCTGGTCCTGGCTTCCGCCAGGTCTCCAGCGCCCACACACGGCTACAGTCTGGACTCTTCACACGTGTCTGGGCCGTCCTGTCGCAAACACTTTTGACCCTGGGTTCAAGCCCAGTCGTGGTCTGCCTGCATTGCCATATAAGGTGAAGTGAAAGTGAAGTCGCTCAGTCGTGTCTGACTCTTTGCGACCCCGTGGACTGTAGCCTACCAGGCTCCTCTGTTCATGGGATTCTCCAGGCAAGAGTACTGGACTGGGTTGCATTTCCTTCACCATATAAGGGCCTTCCCTTTTCCACCTCAGAATTCAGGGAGGGTCGCCACTGACCAATTAATACTGCAAGGATGGAGACGTTTACATACGTGGCCACTGAAAACCAGCACTGGTTTCTAAGTGTTTTTCCCACTTTTTTATAAACTCCTGACCCAGTACTGAAAGGAAATCACCCCTTGGTAGAAAATTGAAGGTGCTACCCACAGTCCCCATTTCCAGGAGCCTCTGCAGAACTCCTGCTGTTTTTCACAACATTGACTCAAGGATACAAATTCAAACACGGGCAAAAACCTTAGACTTGAAGTTTTTTGCAAAATTTCATGCAAATATATCTTTGTGCTTCACATAATAATACTATTTTATAATGCTTTTAGTAATTATATTTTATAATGCTTTCAGCTTTTGGAATTGCCTTTCAATGAACTGTATCAGATTTTGTGATGTGTGCCCCCTGCCAGTATTAATGTAGTCATTTCTAATTTCATGGTTTCTAAGAAGAAAATCTGATATTATTACTTCTTCATGGATTTTTCTGTTTAAGCAATGTAACCTTTCAACTAAGTATATTTCTTTTAAGCAAGTATGACTCCACAGTTATTTTCCTTAAGCCCAGTTATCATCTGATACTGACTGATTCACCCACCTGCCAAAAAGAATTAATCAACATATTAACTTATGCTACAATAAAGAGAAAATCTCCAATTCTTCAAAACACTTTTATATAATGTTTCAGACTATTTATAATCTATTTTAACACAGTCATTTTAATTCCCACAGTATATTATTATACTGTCAAATTGAAATTTAAGATTTTTTTTTTTTTGGCAAAACACATTCACTGTTGCTTGTATGTATCACTGTGAAGGGATTACCCCAAATGCTAACTGGTCATGGAGTCAGGGAAGGATGTGCTGAAGTGGATTAAAGTCTTAAACTCAATTTGTGAAACCACACTGAATGCATTACCATCCAAAGTAAGATCTTAAAGCACAAAGGTTCTCAGGCTGCAGAAACAATGAAAAGTCAAAAATGTAAAGGCGTTCCGCCGGAATGAACCGCCACACAACAGGAACAAAGTAAGAACACCCACCAGATCCCATTCTTTGATGGGGAAAAAAAAGGAAAGAAAAACCAAGATGCGGGAATGGTCTGGGAGAAAGGAGCAGTTTCCTCTGCAGTTACTGGTCTTAAACCCATGAACTTCTCTCCTTAATTCCAAGAAGTTACCTCACCATGACAAGCCATTTAAACTAATAACTTCCCTTTTCCTGACAACTAGAAACACTTGCTCACCGTAGAAGACACAGATGAGCAAAATGATAAAAAGCAAAAAAGCTCAGCATCCAGGGAGAGCCGCGACATTCACTTTAAAAAGCCTTCTGGAGATTCCCATACCGTACGATGCACCCGTTTTAAGTGCATAATTAAGTATTTTAAGATATATGTGCTGGGCTGTACATCACCACCGCCGCAACCTAATGTTAGGTCACCCCAGAGAAAGCACCAGCAGTCACTTCCCGTCTCTTCCCACCACTCCTCCCCCGCTCCTCGGTCCTGGGCAGCCAAGGGCCTGCTTCCTGTGTGCCTCTGCTTAGTCCAGACCTCTCGGATAAGCGGAGTCACAGCGTGGGGTCTTCTCTGATGGGTCTCTCACTTAGCTCAGTGTTTCCCAGGCTCTTCCAAACTGTAGCTCGTGTCAGTACTTAGGGTTTTTATTGCTGAATAATGTTCCACTGTAACAATAGGCCACACTTTATTTATCCATTTATAACGGACACTGGTCTCCGTGTTCTGCTGGAAATACTGCTCCTCTGAATATTTCTGTGCAAGTTTTTGTTTGAACACCTGTTGTGGAGTCTCTTGGCATCCGAGTGGGGTCTCTGGGTTACGCGGTGACTCTGTGCTTAACATTTTGAGGAACTGCCAGATTATCTTCCAGAATGCCGTGCACCACTTTACATTCCCATCGGCAATCTGGGAAGGTTCCAGTTTCTCCACAGTGAAAGTGAAGTCGCTCAGTCGTGTCCGACTCTTGCGACCCTGTGGACTGTAGCCTACCAGGCTCCTCCACCCATGGGATTTTCCAGGCAAGAGTATTGGAGTGGGTTGCCATTTCCTTCTCCAGGGGATCTTCCTGACCCAGGGATCGAACCCGGGTCTCCCGCATTGCAGGCAGACAGTTTACCATCTGAGCCACCAGGGAAGCCCAATAAATACTGGAGTGGGTAGCCGTTCCCTTCTCCAGGGGATCTTCCCAACCCAGGGATTGAACCCAGGTCTCCCGCATCACAAGCAGATTCTTTACCAGCTGAGCCACAGGAACACTTGTTATTATTTTTTAAAAACACTTTCAGCTGCACTGTGTGGCATGCGGGATGTTAGTTCCTCCACCAGGGATCAAACCTGCGATCCCTGCACTGGGAGTGCGGAGTTTTAGCCACAGGCCCCAGGATCATGTCAATTTAATTCTTAGACCACTCAGAGGACTTAGGAGGGTAGAGAAAAATTTCTTTATCCTGGACAACAGCTCAGTACCACAGTCTGATTTTTCTAACCATCTAGTGGCATCTTTGTAAGTTTTAGGATGAAATTTTAGATTTGTAATACAGACCTAGTTTTAAGTAGATACCTCCTCATTTGGTGTCCCAGAAACTTCACTGTCAAGAATTATGTAGTTCTGTGACTATACTTGTGCCAGGAGTTTGGGCAGAAGAAATAATATAGATCAATGAGAACATCAACTCTATCATGTGTTCGATTGGTAGGAAAATGGTTCTAAAATTATTAATAATTTATCATGCTGTTGTGCATATTAAATTCATCTCTATAGAAGTTTTAATCTTTCTGCCCTTTTCTGTGGTTGGAATAAAGCAACTTGAGTGTCGATCATGGCTCCTTTCTTCCACCCTCCAAGTCTCGTCAACCAGAAAGAGCTAGCAACTCTACTTTCTACGTGTTTCTATTTTTCGGCCATGCCCTGCAGCATGCAGAATCTTAGCTCCCCAGCCAGGAATGGAACCCAGGAATCGGCCCCGGTGTTGGGAGCTCGGAGTCCGACCACTGGGCCGCCAGGGCAGCCCCTCCATGCACCGTGGTCCCATCCACGGTTCTGTGCCCCCGTGGCCACTGCCTGAGTGCAGGCCTCTGTCTTCTCCAGTCTGAATTGCTGCCTCACTTCCTCCCTGAGTCTCATCCCTCCCAGTCTTCTCTCCACATCACAGAACGAGTGGGAACAAACCACTGCTGTATTGTTGTCAAGTGCCCTGGAGACTTGGGGCCGCTTGTTACTGCAGCATAACTTGGCCGAAGGAGATGACACCTGACTGCTTTCAGCTCCTTGGACGTGCCATACTCTGACTTTGGGCCTTTCCCTTCCTTTCCCTGTTTGAATCGTCCCAACTTCTCCTGGCCTTTAGATCTCAGGTTAGATGTCGTTTTCTCTGCAAGGCCTTCTCTTTCTCCCGACTGGTTTGTGTGTGCATCTTACACACTCCTGGGACAGTCTGTACTTCCCCCATCACAGCACATCTACTATGAGGCAGACTCTATGACTTCCTCGTTCACATCAGATGCCCAGGCTGGCCACGTGGTAGACGCCATCAATCCCTTGTGTGAGTGAATCAATCTCTAGAACTTGGAAACTGTGTCACACTACTGCTCAGGGACAGTCACTGACAGCAGAAAGCAGTTGAGTCCAAGCTGTGGTCTGATTCATCAAGATGACACAGCAAAGAAAAATATCTGTGGCTGCCAAATGCTTCCCTGTCTTCACCCTGATGTAAACTCTATGGGTTTTCCAAGCCTGCCACATTAGAAGAATGAGGAGGAGCTATAAACAATAGGAGTGAGATTGAAGCTCCTTGGCAGGACAGAATGATAGACACTCTTATTCTGGTGTATGTCTCAACAGTGCACGAGAATGCCATACAGGCCAGCTCACAGTCTTGAAGCATTTCCGGTTCTCAGACAAGCTCTGGGCACGGCTGTGCAAGGTGTGCGCATTCCACAGCTCTGGTCTAACCGACTCATCCTGTCCCTCCCTGCCATAAAGCGTAATGCGCAACAGCCCTGCGTGCTCATGCCCTCTGAATCCCTCGTAACTACCACAGGTAAGGCTTTCCACGGCCCCAGAGCCACGCTGGTGCTGACTCAGAGAGAGGAGTCTCCGTCTAGGTTGATTAGACTGTGCTCTGGTGACACCAGAGAGGAAACCTGAATCTGAGCTCTCTTATCAAAGAGTCACATGTGAGGCCTGAGGAGTCCTGAGGTTGACTTTTTAACCCTGAGATGAAGAACTTCATGTTAAAATACTGGGCTTCCTCTACCATGCCCGACTCACATGCAGAAATGGTTTAACTCACCAGGCTGCACATTAAGAATGAAGCGTGTAAAGACTGACTTGTTTTTGGAAAAAGAAAAACAAAAAGACTGGCTACTTTCCCCAAAGTCATGGTAAGAACAGAACATGGCAAGGGTCCAAAGCTTCCATGAGGAAACTAATGAGAGTTGGGCAGGGTTATGTAACACATATTAGCTTCAACTATTTCTGAGGTTTCCAAGGGATTACAGTGCTGAGAATGCTTGAAATGATGGTTAGAGCCAGGTCCCATGATTGGAAGTGAACGGCACATAGTTTTAGACTCAGCGTAGAGATCAAGTAGTGCCAATGGTGAAGAATCCGCCTGCCAGTGCAAGAGATGCGGGTTCGACTCCTGGGTCGGGAAGATTCCCTGGAGGAGGGCATGACAACCCACTCCAGTGTTCTTGCCTGGAGAATCCCATGGACTGAGGAGCCTGGTGGGCTGTAGTCCATGGGGTCGCGAGGTATCAGACACAACTGAGAGACAAAACAACAAGTGAGAATTAAACATGATAATATTTGTAAAGTGCTTTGCATAAGGCTGGCTTTAGAGTCTAATCAAATGGCAAGTATAATCAAGCAGAGATCGCCAACGAAGACCCGGATTTCCTTGTGAGGGAAGGAGTTCACTGCCTCTAATGGTTCTTTAGAGTCAATTGGCCATGTGCCATGGAAGAGTTCCTCCTGCCTGGGCATGGAGCACGGCAGGGACCAAGACTGGACTCCGGAGACCACATCAGATCTAAGACTCTAAGACACAGCAACGCTGAACTTGCTTTGCACATACTGATTCTAAAGTAAAACGGCTCCCAAATACACAAAACTAAAACTGCTGTAACTAGAGGGAGAAATGGACAGTCATCATTTGATGGGTGACTGATCACTATACTACGTATCAGTGGATGAGAGGCGTACTGATACGGTGAATCGGAACATGAGCATTAGTGAAAATGTAGAAAATCCGAGCTGCCAAGCTCCATCTACTTGATATACATCACTGCACCGGTCCACCTACTGGCGAGATCAGCATTCTTCTTTGGCTTAGATTATTTCTGGAAACTGACCATGGACTACCTAATGGAGCAAGTCTCAAGGTTCCTTGATTCCATCCATAGTGTAACAAATATATGCATAAAACACAGGAATACATTTTCAGTTAAAAAGTCTTTAAATAACTGACGCTGTAAAGAAGAAATAATAAAGGATACTAAAAAATAACAGAACTGAGTAAAAACACTGTGTGTCACAACTTGTGGGATGCAGAAAAAGTAGTGATTTGAGGAAAACTTAAAACCTTAGATGCTTATATTAGAAAAACAGAAAGATTAAAGATGAATATACTAAACTCATTTAACTGAAAAACAGAATAATCCGAAGACAGTAGTAAGAGAGAGAAATTACATATATCAGTGAAACAGAAAACAAATTTGCAATATTTATTAACAAGGTCAAAAGATGATTCTTGAAAAACATATAATGAAACAAACTTTCTAGTGAGATCTAGTAGGAAAAAAATGAAAGATCAAGTTAGTATCAATAAAAAAGAGACATAATATTATATATGACATTTTTGAAAGATAAAATGAAAAACTTTTTTAAAGTAAAAATTAAACAGTTGAAAAGAACATTAAAAAAATATAACTTAGAAAAACTGACTCAAGAATTCCTAAGAAATGTTGAATAGATCTATGACTATTAAAAATAATAAATCTAAAGGTAAAAATCTTCTATTCATACAAAGAAACTCCACACCCAGACAATTTATAGGGAGTTTTGCCAAATTTCGAGATGGGTTATTTCAGAACTGTATACATTATTCCAGAGAAAAAAAGGAGGGAAAAAAAAAGGAAATATTCCCCAACTTATTCTTTGGTGCCTGTAAAACCAGGGATAGTATAAGAAAGGAAAATTATAAATCAACCTTACTCATAAACATCCTAAATAAGATATCAGCTAAAAGATAATATATGTCTTATGGCCAAATTAGGTTTATTGCAAGAAAACAAAGGTATTTAACGTTGGAAAAACCTATAAATATATTCTTAATACTGACAGATAAGGGAGCAGTGTTTTTGCTGACTTCAACAGATTAAGAGAGAAAACAAAGCGTGTGATAAAATCTAATACTCACTCATGAGGAAATTTTTAGCAAATTCAGAATGAAAGAGAGCTTTCTTAACTTGGTAAAGGGTATTTGAAAAAGCCTGGAAGATACATCATTCCTAACAGGGAAACATGTGAACTAAGGTATTTTAAAATCAGGAACTAGACAAGAATGTCTGCTACCATCACAAACACTCAACTCTGTACTGGAGACTGGAGCCACCATGATAAGGCAAGAGAAAGAAAAGCAAATGAAAAACAAAGCTGCCAGCACTTAACATGGGACCCTCTCCCTCCTGTACAGCACAGGGAACTCTGCTCAGCATCACAAGGCAGCCTGGACAGGGGCGGGGCTTGAGGGAGAATGGGTGTGTGTATACGCATGGCCGCGCTCCTGTGCCTCTGCCTGAAACTATCACAGTGTTAACATTGTATTGGGCTGTACTCCAATACAAAATAAAAAGCTTAAAAAAATGTGACCCTTTAAATAGAAAACTCAATTTGACTTATATGCAGAGTACATCATGTGAAATGCAGGGATGAATCACAAGCTGGAATCAAGATTGCCGGGAGAAACACCAACAACCTCAGATATACAGGTAATACCACTTTAATGGCAGAAAATGAAGAGGAACTAAAGAGCCTCTTGATGAAGGTGAAAGAGGAGAGTGAAAAAGCTGCTTAAAACTCAGCATTCAAAAAACGAAGATCATGGCATCCGGTCCCATCACTTCATGGCAAATAGACGGGGAAAATGTGGCAAACAGTGTAAGACTGCATTTCCTTGGGCTGCAAAATCAATGTGGATGGTGACTGCAGCCACAAAATTAAAAGACACTTGCTTCTTGGAAGAATAGCTATGACAAACGTAGACAGTATAGTAAAAAGCAGAGACATCAGTTTGCCAACGAAGATCCATATGGTCAAAGCTATGGTTTTTCCAGTGGTCATGTATGGCTGTAAGAATTGGACCGAAAGAAAAGCTGAGCACCAAAGAATTGATGCTTTTGAACCATGGTGTTGGAGAAGACTGTTGAGAGCCCCTTGAACAGTAAGGGGATCAAACTCTTTCAGTCCTAAAGGAAATCAACCCTGAATGTTCACTGGAAGGACTAACGCTGATGCTGAAGCTGATGCGAAGAGTCAACTCTTTGGGAAAGACCCTGATGCTGGGAAAGACTGAGGGAAATGTGGATGGTGACTGCAGCCACAAAATTAAAAGACACTTGCTTCTTGGAAGAATAGCTATGACAAACGTAGACAGTATAGTAAAAAGCAGAGACATCAGTTTGCCAACGAAGATCCATATGGTCAAAGCTATGGTTTTTCCAGTGGTCATGTATGGCTGTAAGAATTGGACCGAAAGAAAAGCTGAGCACCAAAGAATTGATGCTTTTGAACCATGGTGTTGGAGAAGACTGTTGAGAGCCCCTTGAACAGTAAGGGGATCAAACTCTTTCAGTCCTAAAGGAAATCAACCCTGAATGTTCACTGGAAGGACTAACGCTGATGCTGAAGCTGATGCGAAGAGTCAACTCTTTGGGAAAGACCCTGATGCTGGGAAAGACTGAGGGCAGGAGAAGGAGGTGACAGAGGATGAGGTGGTTGGAGGGCATCACCAACTCCATGGACATGAGTTTGACCAAACTCCGGGAGATAGTGAAGGGCAGGAAAGCCTAGCGTGCTACAGTCCACGGGGTCCCAAAGAGTCAGACAGACTTAGCTACTGGAACACATTACCAAAGCTTCCCTTTCAGGACTATGGAAGAGACCCACCAGGGAGAGGGGCCCTTACACGGAAACTTCATTAGCTTCACGGGCAGTCTGCCTCCAGGAACAAAACAGTGAAGAAAGTGAAGTGTCCACAGAAAAATGGGTAAACAGGACATAAACCACTTCACAGAATCCACATTACAGCAGCGAAAATAAATGATCTGCGTCCTTACACTTGACCACTTGGAAGAATCAGAGAAACGTTCCAAGATAAAAGCAAATCCCACAAGGCTACGTGTTATCTTTATTAAGCTAAAAAAAAGAGAAAAATGAAAACAGAGCGTTTGGGAATGCCTCCAACCATGATAAAACGACTAAGAATGGCGAAGAGACCAAGTTCAGGGCACTGGTGGTCGACGCAGCAGCAGGGGCAGGATTCGGGAGGCGCAGGCTTCTGCACTCAGCACGGAGAGCCTCACGGAGTGACGGACTTGCTTCGTCGGTGTGCCTTCAGACTTGGTGTGGTTTCACCGCACCTGGTGTCAGCCCGCAGGAGCTCGCGTCCTGCAGCTCTGCGCCCTCCTGCCCCCTACCCCTGCCCTTAGTTCACTGCCAGCGGCTCGGGGACCGGCTGCAGAGAAACGCGGCCCCCGGGTACCAACCCAGCACCGGACGCGCCCTGTCCTTGGCGGCGGGGGCGGGGGCGCGTGTGGATACCCGGGGCGTCCCCACGCCGACTAAAGCCGCTCCGTTCATTCCCGTTATTCGCCGGCTGGCAGCACTCGCAGCTCTGGGCCCGCCCGGGGCCGCNCCCCACGCCACAGGGGGGCCGCACGCTGCGGGCTCGTCGGCCGGAAGCCCGGCCCAGTGCCTCAAGGGGAGCCGCCCCGAGCGGGAGCTGACGCGGCCGCAGTCCGCGCGGGTGAGCGTGGCCCCGGCCCCGCGGCTTCGGCCTGCCTCCCGGCCTGCTCCTCTCGTGCGGGCCGCGGGCTCCGGGCCCCGGCGGCGGGCTGGGCCTTGCGCGGTCTCCTCCCCTGCGCCGCCGTCCCCGCCCCAACCCCGCGTGCGGGCGGCGCCGTGACGTCACGCGCCTCTGCGTGCGTGGCCGCCGGGGCCGACGTCGGAGGAGCGGAGCGGCGACGTGGGTGGGGGAGGACAGGGGCGCGGACCCGGGTCGCGGATTGGCGGCCGCGCTCGCGCCGCCTCGGTTCCGCTCGCAGGACGGCAGTTCCGAGCTCTCCCCGCTCGCGTGCATCTGCGCCTTCCTCACCCGCCCCCTCGGCCTTTTCAGAGACTTGAGGTTGTGACTAGACCCTCACTTGCTTTTCTGTTGGAATTTTTCCGGAAAAATGTATCCTAAGAATTTTTTGGGGGGAAAATGTTTCTCAGCAGATTTACAGCCCCCAAATTAGATTAAATGTCTGGTCTCAATTGCTGTCATTTTGCAAAACCCAGTTTCTGTTGTAAATGGGAAGAGCTGTAGTTGGGAGCTTGCACACACCGCCAAGGAGTGTTCTCCGACTCCCTCGGCCCCCAGGTGCTGAGTCCCCGGTGAGCCCTGAACTTACCGCACAGGCCACAACAGAAAACACGCGTGTGCCCTTAGGATGCCGCTGGGACCTAGTGACCTCTGGGCACGTGTTGCTGTTGATGCTGGCGCTTTTGTAAAGACTCCAGTTGCGAAGTAGCCCTCTTCGTGTGTTTTCTGTGTGGGCCTGTAACAGAAAGGCCTCCTCCAGAATTTCTGTGATGTCTGGTTATGTCAGAGTGCAAGGCAGCCCACAGACAGGCCTGTGGAGCGAATCCGTGTGCAGCGTGGGGCCAGGACTGTCTTCAGCAGGGGGACTTGGAGGCTGGGAGGGAAGCCTGAGGTCAGCACTGTCTACT
The DNA here is from genome assembly GCA_006408695.1 of Aepyceros melampus. Classification (NCBI taxonomy): domain Eukaryota; kingdom Metazoa; phylum Chordata; class Mammalia; order Artiodactyla; family Bovidae; genus Aepyceros; species Aepyceros melampus. Next base: position 117,143 of record SJXQ01008251.1, on the reverse strand, counting down.
CTGTTCTTTGGAGGCATAGCCCAGGGACGTGGTGACTTTAGGGTACTTTATCCGTGACTTTAATGAGGGTAAAATAAATCAGGGTATAATTTCCTCCGCAGAGTATTGAAGGATGTTCGTTCCAAGATCCCTGAAAATCAAGCGAAACGCTAACGATGACAGTGGAAGTTGTGTAGCCAAGAAAGTCAAACCCGAGGCAGAAGACCGGGGGCTGGATGCAGGTGGGGATGGCCTCGCCGACGCCTCGGGTGCCGAAGCGGCTGCCGCAGCGGCGCACCAGCGGGCCCAACCGCGCCCTCTCCGCGGGCCTGCTGGCCCGGTGTCCGAGGGGACTCCGCCCGACTCCGAGCCAGGGACGCAGGCTGGCGCTCTCCCCGAAGAGCCGGTGAAGTCCTTCTCCAAGACCCAGCGGCAGGCCGAGCCCGGGGAGCCGGTGTGCGTGGTGTGCGGGCGGTACGGCGAGTACGTGTGCGACGAGACGGACGAAGACCTGTGCAGCCTGGAGTGCAAAGCGAAGCACCTGCTGCAGGTGAGCGGCGCGGGAGCGGCGTGCCAGCCCGGCCGGCCCCAGACAGCGGGCCCCGAGCCCGCGGCGCCGGGCCCGGCCCCCTACGCCTACGCCGAGCACGCCTTCGTCGCGCACCTTCGGGAGGACCAGATTGAGAACCTCAGGCGGCAGCTGGGGATCGCGGTCCGAGGCCGAGGCGTCCCCAGGCCCATCGTT
>SJXQ01008251.1:81330-106410 GCA_006408695.1 Aepyceros melampus | reverse complement strand
CAGCTGCCTCACGACTGTCAGACCATCCTGGCATCGGCCACGATCCCGGCCAGCGTGGAGCAGCTCGCCAGCCAGCTCCTGCGTGACCCCGTGGCGATCGCCGCCGGGGAGAGGAACCGGCCCTGCCCCAGCGTCCGCCAGATCGTCCTGTGGGTGGAAGAGCCGGCCAAAAAGAAAAAACTGTTTGAAATCTTGAACGTGAGTGGGAACGTGGCCAGCCCCGCGTTGCACACGGCGTTGGCACCCGTCCCTGTTCTGGAGACGGTGAGGTTCAGACGTGGCTCTGGGGGAACCTGCTCTGGGAATTGCACCACAAACTGCTTTGCTTCCTTCAGAATTCTGTGGGTTCAGATCATTTTTGTGAAAACATGCAGTGTAGACACAAGGTTAGTTTTCCTTTCTGTTTTATAGGACAGTATTTAAAGATCAAGGTTATTGTAGTGCCTCCCTGGCATCCAGGGCTTAGGACTCGTCACTCCCAATGGGGGGACCTGAGTTCGGGCCCTGCCTGGGGAAGTAGGGTCCACATGCCGAACTGAGTGGCTAAAAAAAAAAAAAAGACAAGTCCTTTTTTGGCTGTTCTTGTTCTGTGCTTGAGAAATAGAATTTTTTTGACAGTAACTAGCTTAAGGGAGTGGTATGTACTGGCCTAGTTGCCAAAAGACGCAGTGTTAAATATGGTTTGTACCGACTTATGAACAGTATAAGAAATTTTAACTTGCACTTTAGGCTGTGAAACTGTTTTCACAGTATTAACACGGTGATGGAGGAATCTGAAGGACAGTCACTGTTGGGCTTCTGCTGGTGCATATTTAAAAGAAAGCACTCTGGGGGTCGGGATTGGGAGTTCATGTACACTTAAAAATAAAAATAAAAAATAAAAGAAAGCACTCATGTGAACAGAAGGTACTTTTCCCCTCCCTGACAGTGTTGATAAACCTATGGATAACTAGCTCATACTAGTGCTTTCAGAAAAGCATTCCATTGTAAATTATAAGGATAATCCTCAATATGTGTTGTTACTGTTTTAGGATAAGAAACTCTTTAAGCCTCCAGTGTTGGTTTTTGTGGACTGCAAGCTGGGAGCAGATCTGTTGAGCGAGGCCGTGCAGAAAGTGACGGGTCTGCAGAGCGCCTCTGTGCACTCGGATAAGACTCAGACGGAGAGGAGGAGCACACTGGAGGTGCGCCCAGCGTTCTGTCTTGTTCTCTTGCCCGTAAATCTGCTTTGCCTCATTTTCAAGAGATACCATATTATCAGCTGTTTTTTATTTTTATTTACTTAACAAAATTTTTTTCCAGCTGTTTTTAAGGATGATTTTTTCTTTAATGACTCTGAGAACTTCAGGCAAGCAGTGGTGAATTGCCCCTCTTGATAAGGCTTCTGTATTTTGGGAGCAATAAACCCGTTCCCTCAGAATTGTCTCCTAAACAGATTAATCATTCAGAATCTGCCGTTTGTGAAATCAGGTCACTTGGACTGGGGCAGAGAGTAGTTCACTTTTGGAAAAGGTTTGCCTGAATCAGTTAATAGAAAAAATTTGGGGTGGGGGTCGGAAGAAATGGAGGCTACCTGTATTACCTAGGTATACCAAGACCTTTACTTCCTGCAAAGGTTGTGTAGCCACAGTATTGAAGAAGGTGTTGCGAAGAGAAAGGGCCATCTGAATGACAGGAAACCACTCAAGGTAAGCTCTGCATAATGAGTTTTGTTGCTCTTTTGGAAAGGGGCTGCTTGAAGGAGACTATGACGTTGTGGTGAGCACAGGGGTCCTGGGAAGAGGCCTGGACTTGGTCAACGTCAAGCTGGTTGTCAATTTCGACATGCCCTCCAGCATGGACGAGTACGTGCATCAGGTAAAGGGTTTACTCAGCACCACTGTTTTGCTCATGAATTTCCTTTTTTAAAGATGTTTATTTTTGGCTGTGCTGGGTCTTCGTTGCTATTCAGGCTTCTCGCATGCTGCAGTGAGCGGGGGCCTCTCCGCAGCTGTGGTGAGCGGGGGCTCCTCACTAGTTGTGGGGAGTGAGGACTGCTCTCTGGGGCAGCCTGCAGGCTCCTTGTTGCGGTGGCTTGTCTCGTTGCGGAGCCCAGGCTCAGAGCACAGGCAGGCTCAGCAGCTGGGGTGCAGGGGCTTAGCTGCCCCGTGGTGCACAGAATCTCCTCTGAGCAGGGATCGAACCCGTGTCTCCTGCAGTGGCAGCAAATTCTTTACCACCAAACCACCAGGGAAGACCCTACGCGGGGATTTTCTCATGCAAGGCATTGTCGATATAGTCGTGAGTTGTGTTTTTTTAAAAAGCAGAACATAAAACTGCATATATTTTTGCTTTTAAAATATATCTATTTAAGGACTTCCCTGGTGGTCTAGTAGTTAAGAGTCCACGCTTCCACTGCAGGGGACTCTGGTTTGATCATAAAACTGCATATATTTTTGCTTTTAAAAAATATATCTATTTAAGGACTTCCCTGGTGGTCTAGTAATTAAGACTCCACGTTCCACTGCAGGGGACTCTGGTTTGATCCCTGCCTGGTTTGGGAGACTAAGAGTCCACATGCTTTATGGTGCGGCCAGAAGGTAAAATAATACATAAATGTATATAAACGAAATATGTTTTTTTCAGAAGAACTATGTGGATGCCTGGAATGCACTAAAAATTAGTTGGGGGCTCCCCTGGTGGCTCGGTGGTTAAGAATCTGTCTGCCAATGCCAGAGACACGGGTTTGATGCCTGGTGTGGGGAGTTCCCACGTACCTCGGAGCAACAAAGCCGGTGCGCCGCAGCTGTTGGGCCTGTGCTCTGGAGTCCGGGAGCTGCAGCTTCCGAGCCCTGGCGCCCTAGAGCCGTGGGTCACAACAGGAGAAACCACTGCGACTAGGGCAGCCCCCGCTCGCCACAGTTGGAGAAAAGCCTGCGCAGCAGTGGAATAAATACATGAAGTTTTTAAAAAATTAGTTGGAAGAAACAACCTGAAATGTTTGTTAGAAAAAATTAAGGGGTTAGCTTTTGGTTTAGTTTTATTTTGTTTGTATTTTTTGTTTTCTTCAATGAGCGTATTAAATGGTCTTTATAAAGAGAAAAAGAGGGCTTTATTTAAAAGGTTGTTTTAAGTTGCTACATCTGGCCAAAACACAGTTGATCTGTTTAGTTAAGTGTTTTTGTTTCAGGAATCGTGTCTCCCGTTGCCTCTCCATGTCCTTGTTTGCTCTAGACCTTCCCCTCTCAAGGGTCTGTCCCCTCCCTTTACTCGAGAGATAAGCGCCTCTCCTCTTTCCGGCAGAACAGAGCCTCTCTCAGCACTGTGTTATCTCGCTGGCTGCTGCCTCCTTCCTTCCTGGCGGCGCTTGCAGCCTCTTGGAGTGGGGTCTTCGGCTGCTGTGCTCAGAACCACCTCTGAGTGTCGCGTTTGCGGGGCTCGCCACTGAAACGCCCAGAGCGCCTTCACTCACCGCCGCTTTATTCCCCAGACTTACTCATCTGGCCGTCTGCCCTCCCTCCCTCTCTGTTTTCTCCACACCCCTCATTTCCCTGTGCCTCAGGGACTTGGTTATTCCACAGGGCTGACTGTTCAAGTGACTGAAGCTCATTTCTTTCCAGACTTTCAGTTTGATAATTTTGGATGGAAATCTGTCTGGAATGTTAAAATACTCAAGAAGCTTCTTAAACGAAGTGTGCTGGATGTAACTACATACTCAGCTCTCCCTCGCCCAGGTCAGCCCCGTGGCTGGCAGTTACCATGGGCACCGCTGTGATGCTGTGTGTGTGTGTGTATGGGCACCACTGTGGTTGGGTGTGTTTGTGTGTGTATGTATGTATGGGTGCTGCTGTGATACTGTGTGTGTGTGTGTGTGTGTGTGCGCACGCGCGCACGTTTTCAGGCTCTCCTCCCTGTTTTGAGTAGCGGCCCCTCTGCTCTACAGTGGGTCCTTGTTTTCCTGTTTTATGGGCACTGCTGTGGTGGGGGGTGTGTGTGTGTGTGTATGGGCGCTGCTCTGATACTGTGTGTTTCTGTGTGCACGCGCGTGTTTTCAGGCCCTCCTCCCTGGTAGGTTGTTACACAATGTTGAGTAGCGGCCCCTCTGCTCTACAGTGGGTCCTTGTTTCCCTGTGTTACGGGCATTAGCGTGTATCTGTTAATCCCAGTCTGCTCATTTATCCCTCATCCCACTCCCCTTCCCCTTTAGTAGCCACACGCTTGTTTTCTGTTAGTCTGTTTCTGTTCTGGACTTAGATCCATTTGTATCTTTCTTTTTAGGGTCCGCACGTGAGTGACATCACATGGTATTTGTCTTTGTCTGACTCTCCTCCCTTCGTGTGATCGTTTCTAGTTGGGTCTGTGTTGTTACAGATGGCGTTGTTTCATTCTCTCTCCTGGCTGAGGAGCATTCCGTGGGGCTTCCCCAGTGGCTCAGTGGCAAAGAATCCAGCTGCCAGTGCAAGAGATGTGGGTTCGATCCCTGGGTCGGGAGGATCCCCTGGAGGAAGGCATGGCCACCCACTCCAGGGTTCTTGCCTGGAGAGTCCCATGGACAGAGGGGCCGGCGGGCTGCAGTCCACGGGGTCGCAGAGAACTGGACGCAACTGAGCGACTAACAGCAGTGTGCGCACGCACCACGCCTGCGCCCAGGCCCCCTCCTTTGTTAATGGATAAATCTTTGACGTCTTGCCTTATCAGCGCCCATTCTAGGTGGCTTCACTAAATGTTAATATGTATTGAGTGCTTAGCCTAAGGCCAGGCGCTGTTCTAAGCACTTTAAAGCTTTTTCTTGTTGAATCTGGCTCGTTCTGTTTTTGTGGTTGCGTGGGAATGTATTACATGGGTGTCCTGTCATTTACCTAACAAATCCCTCACTGCGAGATGACCAGATGTTTCCAGTGTGGTGGTGTTAAACGCCCAGGCATTCAGCTGCCGGGGCCTCTCCTGCAAATAAATCTGTAAGAGAAATTCCTAGTGGGAGGAATAATCGATTCGTTTAAATAATCTGAATATACTTCATTTTCAATTAAGGAGCAGAAGGTTGGCCAGGATTGTGCCTTTCTCTCCCTTTTGGAGAGTTTCTCAGTATAATTGGAGACATGTCAGTTTTGTTCCTTATCACAGGTCTCCACAAATTTGTGTGTATTTAATTCTGTCAAAATGAGAAATAACTTCATGCAAAAGTGGATTTGCTTCAGTCTCCGGCTTCCAGGCATTGAAGAACCATGAGGCAGGTAGTCCTTTCACCCTTAGTCTTAGTAGCTTTCGCAAAGTTTTTACCATAACTCATTCGCAATAAGAGACATCTTTGTGTCCTTGCCTCCTGCGTGTATATACAAACGCACACACGCACGCACGCATAACTGAAACATGAGTTTCACGGACAGTACTCTTACTATTTTTATTTTCTATTGGGGCTGTGCTAATGGCAGCCCCCTAAATTGATGTCACAGGTATATTGAGAGAACCCACTCACAGCAGATGCCATCTGGACAAATAGTCATCATAGTGAAGCCTCTTTAAATACCAGTCTTCAATTTCTTTCAAGAGATGTGAGGATTTCGTGTGAGCATTTTGAAAATGTCTTTGCATTTCATTTCAGATTGGAAGAGTGGGGCGATTAGGTCAACATGGAACAGCAATCACTTTCATCAATAACAACTCGAAAAGACTCTTCTGGGACATTGCAAAACGCGTGAAACCCACAGGGTCCCTTCTGCCGCCACAGCTGTTAAATTCCCCTTACCTTCAGGACCAGAAGAGAAAGGAGCAGCAGAAAGACAGACAGACGCAGAGCGATCTGGTTACGGGGGCCAACCTTATGGACATTATCAGAAAGCACGATAGAAGCAGTGCTCAGAAGTGATTTGTTACCGCCTTGAGTCATTTTTATTGTGTATCGTCAGTGAAACTTCTGCACACTGTCACTGCGTGGGTTGATAAATGCGACATGTACATGAAACAAAAAATTAACATGATGTAAAAAGTTTTAATAGTTAAGTTTCTACAGCCATATTGTATTTATTTACCTTTTTAATTTTCCTAAATTAAAACACAACATCAGAAAGTGAATTACTAAATAAAAATTTTTCTCTCTGGGAAAAAGTCATTTTTCTTTTTCTTTCAGTCAGTATTGCTCCTTGCTATCGTCAGAAGCAGAAACCTGCACGGCCTGACTCGACGGGGATTCTTCTGTTTCGTATCCACTGTGTGCATGCGTATTGGCGTCTGGATTATTGTTGAATCAATGAATGTTAGGAAAAAGTAAGTGACAAAAAAATGGAAAAACTGGTCAGCGCTCCTTAAAAGAGATGTAAAATATCTGTTTTCTCTCTCAGTTTTCCTTTCGGCTGGGTAAACATACGTTTATTTAATGCGAGCTTAGCAAAATGCGAGGTGGCACTGTGGTAAAAAGCCCTCCTGCCAATGCAGGAGACGTAAGAGACACGGGCTTGATCCCTGGGTCGGGAAGATCCCCTGGAGGAGGAAACGGCACCCGGCTCTGGTATTCTCGCCTGGAGAATCTGTGGATAGAGGCTTACAGTCCATGGGGTCACAAAGAGTAGGACATGACCGGAGGGACTGGGCAGGCAGGCATGCTTATTGAATAATGAGTCACGTGAATGCTGCTTTGCAACGTCTAGTTTTATGTTGGTGCTATTTTGCTGGTTTAGTTGACTTATTTAAAAAATTAAAAAATGCGTCAGTGTACTCCACACATGGTCCCTGAGCTCACACTGTGTTCTGGACACGTGTTCAGTGCTCAGGACACAGGCGCTGTCCCTGCCCTCAGTGTGCAGGCTGCATCATAAACCAGCCTTAGAGTCTGGGTGAGTGAAGGAAGCCGAGGCGTGGCGGCCCTCCTCCCGGGCCCAGCTCTTCCACCTCTTGGTGGCACCCTCTTGAACACAAGGCCTCCAGGGCTGGCCTGTCTGGGGCCAGGCGTTCAAATCCCCCAGCTGATGATTTTAAACTCCGGAAGGAAGGATGGGGTTTTGCTCCGATCCATCAGCACTTCGTTGCTTTGAGACCTGTTAGTGCCTGCATAGTTGGGTCAGTTAGACGGTGTGTTACGGAAAGGCTGGCATTTAGGCTTTGTATCCTCTGTGTCCTCCTGGGCGTGAGAGTGACGGGTAGAAAGCCTAGTGTCTGTCGTCTCCACCCAAGGCAAGCAGTGGGGTCACAGTCTCCCGAGTGTGCCAGCCCTCGGGATGCCCCCTCGCCCCGGCCCTCTGTGTCTGCCCACTTAAGGGAGCAGGCACGGCCGCTCTCCAGGCCCGCGCCGAGGGGCGGTGAGCACGAGTGTGCGTACCTACGAGGCCGTGTCCGCGCTTCGACGATGATCGCAAAGGAAGGGCAGCTTTTCACGAGGTTCAAACTTGTTGACAGATGGAAGCAGGATGGTCAGAAAAGCAAGACAGCTTTGCAAGCCTTGTCTGCAGGAGACCCTCCTGAAGCGAAACAGCCCCGCTGGGCCACACCGCTGCCTCGCTGCACAGCCTAGCATGTGGGCACATGGCTTCTCCCCCCACCGCAGGTCCCCCGACCTCGTGTCTCTGTCAGCGTCTCTGTTAAGCTTCTCAGGTTCAGCTTCGATATTGCGTGGAACCCGTTTTTTGAAGGAGGCAGTGGAGGATACAGCGGAGAGGAGGAGCCCTGACTCACGCTCGCCATGGGGACGGGAGCCCAGCGCTGTGCAGAGCTCGGGGGCAGGGGGCTGAGGTGGGGTGGAGGGAGGGACCGGCCGCCTCCCGCCCCCGCACCACCTCTGATCCTCCTTCAGTTCGACCCGATTCCCTGAATCTCAGCTTCTCACTCCTTGAGGTCTTGGCTTACCCGCTCCTTGCACCTTCCTCCCTCCTGTTGGGGGCAGGAGGCTGCGAGGCAGTCCTTCCAGGCCATTGTTTTCAATGGTCCCAGGGGTGCTCATAATTTCTCCTAATTAAAGATGTTAGTTTTCTTGACCCCGGTCACCCCAGGCACCGCGCGGGCGGAAAAAAATAAAAATAAAAAAAGACGTTAGTTTTCTTAAAAGGCTACCATCTCTCATTTCATGGAAGAAAGAAGATCTATAGAAGAAGAAGGACATGCTCTCTGAATGAGAGCCAGCGCCCCCAAGAAGGGGCAGATGGCAGCCTTACACCGCAGAGCCGTGTGATGAAACTTTAAGTCATAGACGTTTGTGACAAATTATTATACAGCTTGACATTTTAATGATGGGATAACTGGTCATATGTGGTCTCATGTTTGTTTTGCCCTTCTGCTAATTGTGATCTATGTCGGGGATACTAAATCCACTTTTCAATTGCTTTATTGCCAGATGGGAAGCAAACACCTCTTGTGTTTAGACACCTAAATGAAATCTAAGTGTCTTTTAGCCCCCACAGTATGCAGTGCCATTTCATAAGATACTTTCAATGCCATTCTATTCATATTTCTAATACCAAGCATATTTTTAAATCAAATTTTTTTTCTAGTAATAGACCAAGCGCGTTTTTAAAATCAGAATTTCTTTCTGCCAAAACCCAAGCTTGTATGTGTGTGTGTGGTTTTCATAACATCTTTATGAAGAACATCACCACATACTTAAACTATGACTCACACTGATGAATTTAATGAATCTAACTGGGCTCCATGAACCGTCATATTTTCAATCAAACTACTGTTCTCTGTCGGCAAGCTGCATATTATCCAGGTTGTGCCCTTCTGTGTAATTAATATCAACAGTCCTTGTTGCCTGGTTGTATTTTCTGCTCCCCACGAACAGCACAAAGGTGGCTCCATAAACTGGGCAGGTGTGAAACCGGAGGCAGCGGGACATTCGAGGTGACTCTGCTGGCGGCCGCAGGCAAGCTGACTCCACAGAGACAGGCCTCTTCTCTCCTCTCCCAGGTGCATGCAGAGTGACCCCGAGGCTCTGGGGGCCCTGCCGGTGACAGTTACAGAAGCACACTCTCTTGTTACGCTGTGGGTGTGGGGACCTATTTTATAACGGCACGTGTGCTTTTTGTTATTGGACAGAATTACCAATAAAGTCAGGATCAGGCGAATGTTTACTTCTTGAGTGTTGACAGTTGTTCATAAAATGTTTGCAAACAATGATTTTAGGAGGAATGTAGCTTTCTGAAAAATTTGCATATCCTTTTTCATACTTCATCTCAGAATGATGAAAACTTGGCACAGCCTTTTGCAAATATTTTTTACATTAGAGAAAATGAATTACTAACTCTGATCTTGAGCTTTACTCAGCTGTGAGATGAGAAGTTTTGCTTTAAATTTCCCTGAGGTCTTACCAAAACTATGTGTTCTATGCTTCCTGCTTTTATATCGCCCCTTGCCTGGAATATGCTTCAGAATCCTACAGGGCGGGGCAGTCTGGAGGAAACTCGATTGGCCAGGGGTTGATCACTATTGAAGCCTGGTGCTGTGGGGAAGCTCACTGTGGTTTTGTCTGTATTTCATGAGTTTGAAATACTGTATTCTGTAATAAAACTGTGTGAGTCCGTAACACCGCCCATCCTGCCCTTCGATTTCTGCCGTAGTTGCCTTTGTTGTTCAGTCGCCCAGTTGTGTCCGACTCTTTGGGGCAGACCTGTGCCGTAGTTACAGATCTGTAAGTCTCCACCGAGTCTTGGCTCAAATTTGACTTGATTACAGCCAAACTGGGGCTTCCAGGCGGTGGTCGTGGTAAAGAACCCCCCTGCCAATGCAAAGATTCGGGTTTGATCCCTGGGTCGGGAAGATCCCCTGGAGGAGGAAATGGCAATGCACTCCAGCATTTTTGCCTAGAGAATCCCATGGACGGAGGAGCCTAGCGGGCTACAGTCCATGGGGTCACACAGAGTCGGACACGACTGAAGCGACTTAGCACACACAGGGCCAAACTGACAACCTTCCTTACGAAATCCTCGTTCCAGCTTGCCTGTCGCCAGTGCTGCGGCTGCTTCCTGTGCTCCAGGTCCAGGGAGAGTCATCCAGACAGAACAGACCTGTGGCTGCCGAGGGGAGTTTGGGATCAGCCGCTGCAAACTAACCTGTATATAGAGAGAGTGGATAAACAAGGTCCTCCTGCACAGCACAGGGAACTATATTCAATGTCCTTCAATATAGCATAACGGAAACAAGTGTGTACATAAGTATTGTGTACGTATGCAAAAGATTGTACACATGCATAATTGAGGCACTTTGCAGCACAGCAGTAATTAACACAGCATTGTAAGTCACTTCAGTTCAGTTCAGTTCAGTCGCTCAGTCGTGTCCAACTCTTTGCGACCCCATGAATGGCAGCACGCCAGGCCTCCCTGTCCATCACCAACTCCCGGAGTTCACTCAGACTCACGTCCATTGAGTCTGTGATGCCATCCAGCCATCTCATCCTCTGTCGTCCCCTTCTCCTCCTGCCCCCAATCCCTCCCAGCATCACAGTCTTTTCCAATGAGTCAACTCTTCACATGAGGTGGACAAAGTACTGGAGTTTCATCTTTAGCATCAGTGCTTTCAAAGAAATCCCAGGGCTGATCTTCAGAATGGACTGGTTGGATCTCCTTGCAGTCCAAGGGACTCTCAAGAGTCTTCTCCAACACCACACTTCAAAAGCATCAATTCTTCGGCGCTCAGCCTTCTTCACAGTCCAACTCTCACATCCATACATGACCACAGGAAAAACCATAGCCTTGACTAGATCCAAAGAAATCCCAGGGTTGATCTCCTTCAGAATGGACTGGTTGGATCTCCTTGCAGTCCAAGGGACTCTCAAGAGTCTTCTCCAACACCACAGTTCAAAAGCATTGCAGATGCAAACTGTAATATATAGAATGGATAAACAACACGGTCCTACTGGATAGCATAAGGAAATACACTAAATATCCTGTGATAAACTATATTGGAAAGGAATATATGAAAGAGAATATACATATATGTATACATATACATATATTATACATACATACACATGTATAGGGTTCCTCTGTCCATGAGGATTCTCCAGGCGATAATACTGGAGTGGACTGCCATTTCCTCCTCCACGATATCTATTGTGCTCATGGTCAGTGATGTCTGACTCTTTGCAACCCCATGGACTGTAACCTGCCAGGTTTCTCTGTCCATGGAATTTTCCAGGCAAGAACCCTGGAGTGGGTTGCCATTTCCGACTCCAATATCTATATACAGATGTATATAAATTAGTTTGCTGTACAGCAGAAATCAACACAACACTGTAAATCAACTATACTTAAAAAAAGAAGAAGAAAAGCAGGCAGGAGGGTCCTGGCCATAAATATGACTTAATAATGTCCTAAAGTTTCACTTTTAGAACTTTATTCCTTTGAGGATGGAAGAGATCTGGGAGGAATGACACCTTAAATGAGTCTTGACTGTGCGTGCATGCTCAGTCACTTCAGTTGTGTCCAACTCCTTGCAACATTATGAACTATAACCCACCAGGCTCCTCTGTCCATGGGATTCTCCAGGCAAGGTTACTGGAGTGGGTTGCCATGCCCTCCCCTCCTCCAAGGGGTCTTCCCATCCCAGGGAGCGAACCCAAGTCTCCTAAGTCTCTTGCATTGCAGGTGGATTCTTTCCCCATTGAGCCACCTGGGAAGCCCTTAGGATTTATCAATGCTAGAGGGGATGCTGGAGAAGGCAATGGCACCCCACTCCAGTACTCTTGCCTGGACAATCCCATGGATGGAGGAGCCTGGTGGGCTCAGTCCATGGGGTCGCGAAGAGTCAGACACGACTGAGCGACTTCACTTTGACTTTTCACTTTCATGCATTGGAGGAGGAAATGGCAACCCACTCCAGTGTCCTTGTCTGGAGAAGCCAAGGGACAGGGGGGCCTGGTGGGCTGCCGTCTATGGGGTCGCAGAGTCGGACACGACTGAAGCGACTTAGCAGCAGCAGCAGAGGGGCTATATCCACAGCAGAGAGAGGCATTCAACTTTCCAGGCTCACTGCATTCTCTAGATTTTGAGATTGTTTCAGGTAGCTAACAAACCAGAGCAAAACGTGGTGGCTTAAAACACTGGTTTATTGTATCCCACATTCTGTGAAATGGCTGCTTGGGTGGTTCTACTAGTCTCACCTGTGATCATTCATATGGCTTCAGACATCTGACTTGGGCTGGAGGGTTCAACATGGCCTTATTCACCTCTCTGGCAGTTGATGCTGGTTGTCAGTCCTCCAGATGGCCTCTCATCCTTCAGGAGACTGACTGAACTTCCTCAAGGTGTGGTGGTTGCAAGGTTATGAGAAGGTGACAGTAGAAGCTAGAAGACCCCTTTATGCCGAAGATCCAGGATTTATACATCATTTCTGCCATCTTCTGTTGGTCCAAAAAAGTCATGAAGCCACTTCATATTCAAGGAGATGTAAAAGCAGATTTGACATTAATAAACAACAAGGTCCTGCTGTCTGGCACAGGGAGCCATATCCAATATTCTGTGATAAACCATAATGGAAAAGAACACAGAAAAGAATTATATATGTATAACTGAGTCATTTTGCTGTACAGCGGTAATTAACACAACATTGTAATTCAACTATACTTCAATAAAAGTAAATTTAAAAATACAGACTTGAACTCTAGGTGGGGGAGCAGCAACATCACACTCCACAGGGGTATAGACATGTTGGGTATGATTCATGAAGGCCATTATTCTAACCTCTATCACAGAGGCCTAAAAGATGTGAAATGTTCACTTCAGGACAGCAGGATAGAGGAGTTGTAGTCTTCTATTCTTTTCTTTCCATGATCTTGTCTAAGATTCTATTATCTTTTGCCAGCAAGAATATAGCCTACAAATCCAGTTCTCTTGACTCCACAAAGCCTGTCAAACTACACAGCACTATTTGACCCTTGCGGGTTGCTAAAGCATGCTCTTCACATTGCCCAGAAATATGCTGGTAAACGGGCTGGGTGGGGGGGAGTCCTGATTTGTAGCATTTGCCAGTTTCTGGGCTTCTCTAGTGGTAAAGAATCCGCCTGCAATGCGGGAGGTGCTGGAGACGTAGGTTCAATCCTGGGTGGGGAAGATCCCCTGGAGGAGGAAATGGCAACCCCTCCAGTACTCTTGCCTGGAGAATCCCATGGACAGAGGAGCCTGGCAGACTACAGTCCACAGGGTCACAAAGAGTTTGAAATGACTAAAGCAACTGAGCACGTAGGCCACCTGATTAGCATGTACACGAGTTTCTGTGGTTTAAATACTCCTACCATGGCTGATTTCAAGCTGCTAATGTGACATTACCAAGTGAAGAGTTTGGAAAAGATATGCATAACTAATTGTCAGCTCTGTACAAGCCAGCTGTATACCTGTTCCTTATCTCTGAAATTTTCTAGGAAAAAAATGAATTTTTAAAAACCACAGAAAACCAAAAAGCATAAACCTTTCTTGATGCCAAAATAATAAAATGTGTTAAGAAGACAGCGTCTTATCTTGGAAACTGAGAAATTACACAGCTATTAGCAGTCTGTAATAGCAACCCACTCCTGTATTCTTGCCTGGAAAATTCCATGGACAGAGGAGCCTAGAGGGCTACAGTCCATGGAGTAGCAAAGAGCTGTACATGACTGAGTGACTAAGACAACAATAGCAACCTTGGAAACTATAAGAGACGAGATCAAAACATACCTAGTCATAACCTTTGTATGGGCATAGACAATTTCTGCAAGGTTGCTCATGCAACCAGAGTGGTTATTTCTGGAGGTGATGGTGGGTGGAGGCGAGGGACCTATCTTGATATATTTCATACCATCTTCACTTTTTTACAATGAATTGCATTAATTTATAATAAAATAGTTAAAATTAAATAAACATACATAGTATCATTGAACTTTTGATTCAGGGAAACATAATCCCAGAGAAGTTAGGGTATTTGTCATGGTTAAGACTAGAACCCAGGTCTTCTGACTTGGGAATTCAATTCTTTCTCTCAGCCCAGTCTGCCTCCACTCAATACAGCTATAAATGAGTAAGAAAGTGATAAAGCTACCTACCACCAAAAGGGTGTGGAAGTTTGAAGAGCTTTACTCTGAAAGACTGCGCGCAGCTTGGAAGGCAGTCCTCTAGGAGTAGCTTCCCGGTTTGGGCAACAGCACAAACCCCCCTGGGGATGGACATACCCTGTGGCCCCACAGAAGTCTGACTCACTGACAGTGTCATTTAACAGTGAGGTATACAGCAAGAAGGAAATGGCAACCCACTCCAGTGTTCTTGCCTGGAGAATCCCAGGGACGGGGGAGCTGGTGGGCTGCCGTCTATGGGGTCGCACAGAGTCGGACACGACTGAGGCGACTTAGCAGTAGCAGCATACAGCAAGTTATGGAAATCCCTGATCATTGGCCTGAAAGATAGATACTCCTACCCAAACTGCTCTGGATTCTCTTCTTGGGAAACTTCATCACTGGTAATAAATCAGCTGATTTTTTTTTTTTTTTTGAGAGTTTAGTGTTTCTTTGATTTGTTTCCCCCTTTTTTGTGCTCATTTGCTTAAACAAGCTTCAGGCTTCAACAAAGTAAGTACAAAGCCAACCAAATGCAGTATAAAAAATAAGTACCAATAAATTAATGAAAAAAACAATAAATTAATGAAAATAATAATTAATAAAGGGCACCCTTATCTTGCAATTGCTTTTAAGAAAAGGTCTTATCTTATTTAGGATTAGTGTAGGAGTAAGGTCAGGGAGAAGGAGTGCTAGCTGACCCAGGCAAATGAGGAGCTGAAGGGGAAAAACCTTTCTGGAAACAAATCACTGCTAGGCTCTCAGCTCAAGCTGCATTCATGTGCCTCTGGGATGTGGTTGGAGCCCCAGTAGGGAGATTTCTTTTTCCTGGCTGGGCTGACGCAGAGGGGCCAAACCATCCAAGCACTTGGAGGTAAAACCAGTTCAGCTCAGCCTTCCTGCTCTTTTGGAAACATTATGTATTTCCTACTTCATTCTTAGTTCTGTGGGTGTGCACCCCCCTCCCAATTGGGTGGAAGGCTCCTTGAGGGCAGTGTCCATGTCTCACTTCTTAGCATCTCTCCAAGTGCCTATCAGAGTAGCTCATTCTTGGCAAGTGATCAGTAAATGTATGTTAAATGAAGGAGTCAAATTCAAGGCAACAAATATATTGCAAATGGACTTGGCTAGTTAGTTTTGGGGGAAGTATTGGGCATGGGAGGTTGGGGGTCAGTAGAAAATAAAATATTAAATGGGATCAGGATCTGCCCCTGCCTCAGAGCTTCCAGACAAATCCAAGAGACAGTCTTCGACACGGATGTGGGTTAATTACTCATGTAGCTTCTTGCCCCAGAGCCTCTTAGTTTCTACAGATTGTGACCAAACTTGAGACTCAGGCTTTTCTGTTCCTCATGCCAATAGGGCCTCTCCAGACCAAACACAGGAGAACAGAAGAATGTGGTGGAAGAAGTGCTGGATCAGAGGATGCAAAGGCTGATCTGAGCTCCAGTATGCCATGAAGGTCCTCAGCAGCTGAGGGCAAGGGCCAAGGCTGAGGTCCAAGGTTAGGGATGGGGCAGGGTATCTATTAAGGACCAGTGGGAACAGGAGGAGTCAGGAGGTAGGTTCCAGCCGAGGCCATTAGAGAGTTCAAAGGTCAAACTGAAGAACAAGAACTCAGGAGTCAGTTCCAAAGGACAAGAGGAAGGTTGTAAGTGGGAAGGGACCCAGGTGGCCCTGGAATGGAGTGGGAGCAGGCTGGGCAGGAAGTAAGTGTCCTGGAGTGTCTGCACAGGACTTCAGAGATGCCAGGTGAAGATGTGATGGCTTCAGTCAGCGTCACAGTTCAGGCCAGCACAGACAGCTCACTCGTGGCCACAGAGTCTTTGTTGTGTTCCTTGTAGCCACGCCCCCAAGATAGTCCTAGCGCCAGGTAGGGGAGCCCTGGCCATGAGTATATTCTAAACTCTCCCCTGCCCACCACCCATGCTCTGGGCTCTATCAGCTGCCCTCTGAGAAAAAGACAATGTAAACGAGCACTTTGTTAAGTTAATTTTTGTTTCCAATTTAAATGGCTATTTTGAAATTATATCTGTCTTACTTTTGGTAAAAAGCCTTCCTTTTATGAAACCAGCGTGATGGTGGGTAGTAAGTTTTTGGTTGTTTGAATGGCCTCACTTGGGTAAATTTAAAAGTTGGCAATACTGGTCCCAGCCTTATGGGGGAAAAAAATTAGAAAGCATCAAAGCCCACTCTGATTACTTCTGCTCTAAGGAACTGAAATCCTGTTCCTGAACCCCAGATCCTGGCAACCAAAATACCATTACCACCATCATCATCATTGCCATCACCACCACCACCACCATTTGTGTAAGGCACTGTCCTAAACCTTTGCATATGCTGATTAACTCCGCCCTTGTTTGACATCATGCTCACCTGCCTCATATTTGTATATGGCTCTCCCTACTGCATGAGCTTCTCTAGTGGCTCAGAGGGTAAAGCGTCTGCCTGCAATGCAGGTAGACCTGGGTTCGATCCCTGGGTCAGGAGGATCCTCTGGAGAGGGAAATGGCAACCCACTCCGGTACCTTTGCCTGGAAAATCCCATGGATGGTATCCTGGCAACCAAAATACCATTACCACCATCATCATCATTGCCATCACCACCACCACCACCATTTGTGTAAGGCACTGTCCTTAACCTTTGCATATGCTGATTAACTCCACCCTTGTTTGACATCATGCTCACCTGCCTCATATTTGTATATGGCTCTCCCTACTGCATGAGCTTCTCTGTGGCTCAGAGGGTAAAGCGTCTGCCTGCAATGCAGGTAGACCTGGGTTCGATCCCTGGGTCAGGAGGATCCTCTGGAGAGGGAAATGGCAATCCACTCCGGTACCTTTGCCCAGAAAATCCCATGGACGGAGGAGCCCGGTAGGCTACAGTCCATGGGGTCGCAAAGAGTCGGACACGACTGAGCGACTTCACTTTCTCCTACTGTGATCAAGCCACTGTCAACTGAACCCCAGTTCTGATGGCTTCCCTACTATAGGTTTCACAGTCTTTTCCCTAACCCCTGGCCACCCAGAAAGTACACTTCTGTCTCAAAATTCCTAGCCACTGGTTGTGTCTCTACTCCCTGCTGCCAAATCCTGGCCATATTGACTGTGGTTGGGCTCCTAACAGACACTGTCAGATTCTCTGAATACTGAGCTCCAACGCTGGAAGGAAAGCCACCTGCTGCCCAACTCTGCATCTATTGTGAAGCGTTTCACGGCTGATGCAGATGAATGGAGATTTGAAACACGGACTCTGGGGTCTGGCTGCCCAGGTTGAAGTCTGGATTCCACAATAATGTCTGACTTTGGGCACTTTTCTCCAAGCTTCAGTTATCTCCTCTTTAAGGGGAATGACAATCATACTAATACCTGATGGCTCAGCAGGTAAAGAATCTTCCTGCAATGCGAGAGACACAGGAGATGTAGATTCGGTCCCTGGTGGGAAGTTCCCCTGTAGGAGGATATCCACTTCAGTATCTTGCCTGAAAAACCCCGTGGACAGAGGAGCCCGGTGGGTGGGGTTGCAAAGAGTCGGACGTGACTGAGCGACTAAACATGAGCGCGTATAGGGTTGTTGCTATCTATCTACCACTTATCCATGTGTAAAGCCCTTAGAATAGTGCTGGCCACACACAAGCTCGACATGAGCGTGCATCGCTATTAGGCTCTAGGCTGAGAGAACTGGGATGTTACCACCACTTCACATTGAAGGAAACTGAGACTCCAAGGATTTGAATGAAATGTACAATATCACACGGCTTTTGTGAGGTGGACCCAGAATAGAAGTTCGGAGCCTCTGGTGGAAGACTTGAGACTTCCTTCATTTCTTCCAGTAGTTTCTTATTTTCATTCTGATATGACTACAACTGGCCCTGATTCCTAAGCCACCAGTTTCTATCTCATTCATCAGCTCCTGCAAATGGACATCGCTACTGTTCAGAGCAGACCTGGGCCGATTCAGCAGCTGTCCACCTACACTTTGTCACCAGAGTTCTGGCAGGCAGCGGGGAGGAGCATTTACCTCCATCGCGGGTGGAACATTCTCGATGAAGTTGAGACTGTGGCCTGCCCAGGGCTGGCTGGTGTTGTCTCCCCTATTGTACTGGGTGGAGACTCTGTCCTGAGAGCAGCTCAGCTGCCATATCTCAGTGACTTTGTTGCAGGTGCTGGGGCAATGAAGACTGAACAGGTTAATATAATTCTCCAGTGACTCATCCCAGACCTGTGATGGATCATTAAGTTGTCTTGGAACTTATTTCAGGCCCACACCCCCAGGATGAACATTCTTAATTTGTTTATCGGGTCTCCAACAATAAGCCACTATTCTTCCCCACAACTCAGTTACACAATCTCTCCCCTCGTGTCTTTCAGCCTCCTACTGAAAATCTGCCTGTGCTGAGCGTGCGCACTCCCCAGCCCTCTACCAGATGACTGACTGGTGTGTCATCCTGCCTTTGATGGGTAGCTCACGGCCTTCTTGTTGAGCTTGACTCTGCTCACTTGGATCCCTCTACAGTGGAGATGCTTATTCTCTTGCTTGAGCAGATTTTGTTCTTTCCCTCCTAAATTTTCTCTCCTTCATAGACTCCAAACTGTATGTAGACTTCTGAAGTATCTACCTTCTAGTGCCTAATGAATGTCCTGGATCTAGGGTTGATCTATTTAAATTGTTTAATTATTAAAAAAAATATATAAATACCTCATGTTTATTGTAGGAAAAAAGAATAGTACAAATCTCCCATCGTTCTGCTACCTAGAAATAACCTCTATAAATATTTTGGGGAGTACATCCTTTTAGACCTTTGTTGTTCACTTGCCTAGTTGTGTCCAGTTCTTTGTGACCCCACGGACTGCAGCACGTCAGGTCCCTCTGTCCCTCACCATCTCCCAAAGTTTGCCCAAGTTCATGTCCATTGCACTGGTGATGCCATCCAGCCATCTCATCCTCTGATGCCCTCTTCTCCTTCTGCCTCAATCTTTCCCAGCATCAGGGACTTTTCCAATGAGTCGGCTATTCGCATCAGGTGACCAAAGTACTGGAGTTTCAGTTTCAGCATCAGTTCTTCCAATGAGTACATAGGGTTGATTTCCTTTAAGACTGACTGTTGACCTCCTTTCTGTCCAAGGGACTCTCTGGAGTCTTTTCCAGCACCACAGTTCGAAGGCATCAATTCTTTGGCACTCTGCCTTCTTTACAGTCTAGCTCTCCCAATTTAAGTGACCACTGGGAAGACCAAAACCTTGACTATACAGTTCTTTGTTGGCAGAGTAATGTCTCTGCTTTTTAACACACTGTCTAGGTTTGTCATAGCTTTTCTTCCAAGGAGCAAGCATCCTTTAATTTCATGGCTGCAGTCATCGTCTGCAGTGATTTTGGAGCCCAAGGAAAGGAAATCTGTTGCTACTTCCAACTTTTCCTCTTCTATTTGCCATGCAGTAATGGAGCTGGATGCGTTATCTTAGTTTTTTAATATTTAGTCTTAAGCTGGCTCTTTCACTGTCCTCCTTCCCCCTCATCAAGAGTCTTAAGTTTCTCTTTGCTTTCTGCCATTAGAGCAGTATCTGAGGTTGTTGATGTTTCTCCTGCCTATCTTGATTCGTTTGTAACTCATCCAGCCCAGCATTTCTCATGATGTGCTCAGCATATAAATTAAATAAATAGGGTGACAGCAGACAGTCCTTTCGTACTCCTTTCTCAATCCTGTACTAATCAGTTGTTCCACACAGTGTTCTAATTGTTTCTTCTTGACGCGCATACAGGTTTCTCAGGAGATAGGTAAGACGGTCTGATATTCCCAGCTCTCTAAGAGCTTTCCACAGTTTGTTATGATCCACATAGTCAAAGGCTTTAACATCAATGAAACAGAGGTAGATGTTTTTCTGGAATTCCCTAGGTTTCTCTATGATCCAGCGAATGTTGGCAATCTGATCTCAGATTCCTCTGCTTTTTCTAAACCCAGTTTGGATACCTGGAAGTTCTTGGTTTGTGTAATGTTGAAGCCTAGCAAGATTTTCAGTCATGCTCCCTTACTAGCGTGGGAGATGAGTGCAACTGTCTGTTGGTTAGAACATTCTTTAGTACTAGCCTTCTTGGGAACTGGGATGAGGATTGACCTTTTCCAGTCCTGTGGCTACTGCTGAGTCTTCCAGATTGCTGATGTATTGATTGCAACACTTTGATAGCATCATCCTTTAGAGTTTGGAATAGCTCTACTGGAATTCCATTGCAAACACTACTTTAACAGCAGTGCTTCCTAAGGCCCACTTGACCTCATACTCTAGAATGTCTGGCTCTGGGTGGCTGACCACAGCATTGCAGTAATCTGGTGCATGAAGATCTTTTTTGTGCAGTTCTCCCATGTGTTTTTTCCCTCTTTTCTTGTTCTCTTCTGCATCTACAAGGTCTCTACCTTTTCTGTGCTTTATTGTGCCCATCTTTGGGTGAAATGTTCCCTTGATATTTCCAATTTCCTCTTAGACCTACCTCCCCACAAAATTGCCTCTGTGCCCTTCCTTGTAGGGGCACCTCTGACTGGTCCCCAGCCTGTGTCCTGAAAGCATTCAGATGCCTACTGCAGGATAGGATACATTTGTCAACTTATACATGGATTGAAATTGTGGCGTCAGCATCCTCATTGCCTGGCAACAGCTCCAGGTGGGAATGTCTTGTCTGCAATAACCTCCTCCTGGACTCCTGGTCTCCTGTCCTTTGGCCTGTCCCCCACAAGATCTCCAGAGTGAGCCAACCAAGACACTTATGCCACCACGTCCTTCTGTTTGCAGCTTTCAGCAGCTTTCCATCTTCTTCAGGATGGAATCGGGACTCCTTAGCCTAGAATCAGTGGCTTCTCATGACACGAGGCTGGCTTGCTTTTCCTGTTGCTTCACTCGCCTCCCCACTAAGACATTGGTTCTCTACCCTTGTCAGGCAGTTTGCTCTTCCTAGCGTGGGATGGCATTTTGTGCCCAGGATCTTTGCTCTCTCTGCCTTGAATGAGCTTCCCTTCCCCCTCCTCTGGACGATTTCTTTAAGACCTGGTTCAAGTATCATCTCCTGCAGAAGCCTTCTCTAACTGTCTCCCCTCCAGTCTTGTCCCATCTCAGTCCAGCGCTTCCTCTCTGTGAGGACACATTGTGTTACCTGTGAACTTGACTCATGACTGAAAATCTGCTGTCTTGTTTATTTCCCTCACTAGATCATGAATGAATGAGGGCAAGGGCTGTGGGTTTTTTTAACTGTTTTTTCTAGTCATTAACAAATATTTGGACCACAGCTCAATGGGCCGTTTTTTCTTACTAGAATATAAGAATGAGAAATATACCTGTAACTGTCCAGTGTTACTCTTGCTTAGGAAGTAAGCATTTTTTTTTTTGATCCAGGTACAGCATACATTTCAAAATTATTTCAGACTCTAATTTTGTACACACCTATGATCACAATGCTTTATGTTATATGTAAATTATCCCATTTCATATTATTTTAACCTCACAAAAACCACATGAGATAATAATTATTTCCATGTTATAGATCAGCAAGACTCAGGGATATATCAGCGTCTTACAAATAGTAAGATGAACCAGAATTTGAACTAACATCAAAATAATCATCATCCTCTGAAGAAATGATTGATATTCAATTAAGGTTTTTTTGGATGTAGAAATTTGTTTCCTCCTCTAGTTCTTTGTAATTTAGCCTCAAAGGCAGTGAAGGAATTTGTGGCTAACTCATGGATTGATGAGTGACTCTGGTGCTTTTAGTATCACCACTATCATCAAGTTGCTCAAACCCTGTCCCTTCCTGTCCTTCTCATAAGTATGTTATAGCTTTTTTCAGTCATCTTTCTTTAAACCCACATTTTTGGCTCCACTTGAAGAAGTGGCAAATGGTTACCCACCAATGAATTATCACCCGTATAGGTGACATAGATAGTACTTTGACCTGCCTTTAAGATCTGAATAGAAGGATTCTGATACTAAGTATTCCTTATGGGTAGTAAAGGGTCTTGTTAGACTCTGTAGACTCTCATTCATTCAAAAAACATTTACAGAGGGCCTAATAATCACAGTTACTAACAGTAGCTAACATTTGTGTGTGTGTATATTCACTCGCTCAGTTTTGTCTGACCCTTTGTGACCCCTTAGGACTGTAGCCCACCACGCTTCCCTGTCCATGGAATTCTCAAGGCAAGAATACTGGAGTGGTTTTCTATTTCCTCCTCCAGAGGATCTTCCCAAGTCAGGGACTGAAGCTGTGTCTCCTGCATTGGCAGGCAGATTCTTTCCACCCCACCGCCTGGAAAGCCCCAGCTAACATTTACTGAGGGCTTAATATGTGCTCCATGCCCTTCGCATGTAGTAACTCATTTAATTCTCATTGGTGGAAGATTCCCTCAGGCAGGAACTATTATTTTGATAGTTTTATAAGTGAACAAAATGAGAGACAGAGAGGCTACGTAACTTTTCCAAGGCCACACAGCCTATGGTATATGACTCTCCTGCCACACACAATGTCCTCTGCTGTCTTTGGGTACATGGAGGTGAGTGTGAGGCCCTGCCTTCAAGGAACTTATGTGTTCATGCATAGAAGATATGAAGCCTATAGCTGCGATACTCTGTGATCCATGTGTGAGATGAAAAGAAGCATAAGAAAGGGATGCTTGGTGGCTAGTTGATGACATCAGAGGAGCCACAGAGAAGGTGACATTTCAGCTGAGCTTTAAAGGACTAATATGAGTTAAGGAGATCGGGAAGGCTAGGGATTGCTGCAGAGAACAAACTTTGCAGTGGAGATAAAAGCAACAAAGAGTGGAGATGGAAGAATAACTTTCTTGAAGACAGTAAGGACTTCCGTGGGATTGGCTCACAGGATTCACAGAGAAATTTGATGAGAAATGAGCTAGAAGAGTAGGCTGAACCAAAATCATGGAGAGTCTAGAGACACTGTACTTTATTTTGTAAGAAATGAAGATTTGTGGAAGGCATTTTAACAAAAGAATGGCGTGATTATCTTTGTGTTATACCTGTAAGCAATAGGGGAGGTGGGCAAGTGGAAGAGTCAAAAAAAAAAAAATGAAGCCAGGAAATTAGTCCACCAATTCCTGGCTGGAATTACCCATACAAGAAACACAGAGTCCCCCAAAGAAGGCACTGGTTGGAAAAGTATTTTAAGTAGCATCAACAGAACCTGATGACCTTATGCTTCTTGCTTGGGCCTTATGTGGATAGGATGACATTAACTATGGCAGGAATAAAGGACAAAGAACTCACTCATTTGTCTGCCTTTTTCATTCAGTACACACTTGTCAGAGAGCCAGGACCTCTACCAGGAAGTGGAGATCCAGCAGCCAATAAGACATAAATCCACCCTTGCAGAGCTCAGAGTTTAGTGGGTGAGGCAGATATGTAAACAGACTGATTACAATAGGAGGGATGAGTGAACCACCCATGGAGTTGAGTCCTTGAAGTCTGATGATGATGTCTTTCCATCAGCCCTCACTGGCATGACCCACCCCAGAGGCAGCACTAATTTCTTCTCCATTCCTTTGCTGGGCTCTCTACTTCCCTGTAACTCGAGTTGTCCAGCCTGGCTTCCCTGGGGCAAAGGCCAAGAATCTGGTGTAGATATTTGGGGTTAGCAGGACTGGAGTCAAGGCATAGCTCCTACTAAGGCAATGCAGAAACTGGGCATCCCAACGTGTGAGCCAAGTCAATGCCCATCTCAGAATGCCAAGAAGACTAGAGAGAAACCCGAAGTCCAAAGGGCCAGGAATGGGGAGGCAGAGCCAAAAGTTTGGAGTTGAGCAAACACCAGGCCAGAAGAAGCCAGAACCCCCAGGATGACTGCCACAAACCCTGGGGAGATTTGCTGTTTTCCCTAGTGGGCTGGTAAGCACATAGTACACAGGTTCTGGGAGCTGGCAAAAGGGTCAGAGGTAGGATACCAACCACCTACCTGTGCCTTTCCTACCTGCTGCAGAGAACGGCCCAGTCCCCACCTGCCGTTGGCCTCCCAGGTAACCCACGCTGATTCATCTGGGCCTGCTGTAGACTGGAGAGCAGGGCACAGGCTGCCTGGGACCAAAGGAAGCAGAATCAGGAGCCCACTGATTTGACAACAGGGCCTGTGGGAAGACTTGTTTCCCTCTCCAGTTCCCTCAAATGAGGGCCACAATTCCCTAGTGGGCTGGTAAGCACATGGTACACAGGTTCTGGGAGCTGGCAAAAGGGTCAGAGGTAGGATACCAACCAGTGTGCCTTTCCTACCTGCTGCAGAGAACGGCCTAGTCCCCACCTGCCGTTGGCCTCCCAGGTAACCCACGCTGATTCATCTGGGCCTGCTGTAGACTGGAGAGCAGGGCACAGGCTGCCTGGGACCAAAGGAAGCAGAATCAGGAGCCCACTGATTTGACAACAGGGCCTGTGGGAAGACTTGTTTCCCTCTCCAGTTCCCTCAAATGAGGGCCACAAAAGCTGGAGGCTGTGTTTGAGCTGCCAGTGTTGCCGAGGAAAGCCAGCAGTGCCCACTCACCCATCTGGGGTGTCCCAAGAATCTAGGCCCTGTTCAGAACATTCAGGGCATATGAAGGCAGGTAGAGAAGAAGATAGTGGGAAATGAGAGGAAAGGGAGGT
Organism: Aepyceros melampus; assembly: GCA_006408695.1. Classification (NCBI taxonomy): domain Eukaryota; kingdom Metazoa; phylum Chordata; class Mammalia; order Artiodactyla; family Bovidae; genus Aepyceros; species Aepyceros melampus. The sequence continues at coordinate 81,800 of SJXQ01008251.1, read as the reverse complement.
AGGGAGGTCAGGAAAGGGAGCAGCAAAGGAGAACACAGGAGATTTGGGAAGGAAGATAGCCACCAAAGCCCTGTTTCCTGTCTCTGATTCTTGGAGGTCTGCACACAGTGGCCTCATTCCACACTACACGGCCCCTTGGCAAGGGAGCGGGGCAGAGGGCATGTGGAGAGAGGGCCAGCCTGACCAGGGAACCCACCTGCGGCTCTTGAAGCCTGACAGCCCCCGACAGGAGATGATAGCGGGTCGACTGAGTCATGGGGGCTGGGAAACAGGAGAGGGCAAGGGCGTGATGAAGACCAGGGGCCCGCAATCGCCGCAGGCTCCTCTGCCGTCGACCAGGCTTTTGGCAGTATTTGCATTGATTATTTGTTGCTGTCTCTTCATTTTATTAACTTTAATTCCTAACTGGGTTGATCAGCAGTTGTTCTTCCTGGAGGGTGTAATTAGGATTATAAATAAAGCCAAATGGA